>OW121742.1:32452033-32559533 GCA_933228675.1 Stomorhina lunata | reverse complement strand
TCTATATCTTAGTCTATGTCTTAGTTTATGTCTTAGTCTATGTCTTAGTCTATGTCTTAGTCTATGTCTTAGTCTATGTCTTAGTCTATGTCTTAGTCTATGTCTTAGTCTATGTCTTAGTTTATGTCTTAGTCTATGTCTTAGTCTATGTCTTAGTCTATGTCTTAGTCTATGTCTTAGTCTATGTCTTAGTCTATGTCTTAGTCTATGTCTTAGTCTATGTCTTAGTCTATGTCTTAGTCTATGTCTTAGTCTATGTCTTAGTCTATGTCTTAGTCTATGTCTTAGTCTATGGCTTAGTCTATGTCTTAGTCTATGTCATAGTCTATGTCTTAGTCTATGTCTTAGTCTATGTCTTAGTCTATGTCTTAGTCTATGTGAGGGAAATTATGAAAAACCCCAGTAGTCCACGTGTAGGGTATACAGATAGCAAAAGTAGCAGCATATGAAAGTTGATCAGAAAAATAGAAGTAACTTCCAAACGATTTAACTGGTGAATGTTAATCTGACGCTGGGGGATACAAATGTGATTGTATGTATTTATTAACATTGGTACACATGTCTGAACATTCTTTACACACAGATACATTCACTCATATTAAATATGAACTTATACACACGTAAAATCCATTTCTATAGACCTATAAATAGACAGACATATAAATATTTTGATTTCATGTTTGATATTTTTTGATTTCCCTTTTTTTCCAATCTATGATTTTTCTTGTTAAAGGAAGTTTTCTACTTACACATGTATTTTTCCAAAGTTTGTTTTACAAGTAAATAATAAAATCAGACAAAATCAAATCATTTATTAGTGCTTATTTTTTATTGATATTTTACGCCCCCCTTTTATGTGACCGACAGACCGACCGTAGATTAATTCTCAGTCATATAAAGAATAAATAAGAAATTGTAATATTTTTGTTGAGACATTCGAAATATATTTTTACAACATTAATTTTTGATAGCCTATTGGCAATAAAAATTGTTGAATTATATTTTTTCATTTGGATTATGGAAAGAAGTAATAAAAATCGTTTGTAAATTCGTTTATAATGAAAATTTTTTTGTTAAAGAAAGTTTTTATTTTGAAAATGGGAACAAAGTTGGTTTTTTGTTTAGGATTAATATATAATACAGTTTTGAAATTTCAGCTTAAAACGGAAATTAATAGATTCGAAAAAGTTTTTAATGCTAGAATATATTTTGGTTATTTTATTGTTTGAATGTACTTACCCTAAAGATAAGTATCAAATAGACTCAGCTAGGGCTTAGAATCAGAAAAGAAAAGAAAATTTTACTATTTTGTCTATAGTAAAATTTTGCAAAATTTTACTATTTTGTCTTTAGTAAAATTTTGCAAAATTTTACTAAAGACAAAATAGTAAAATTTTGCAAAATTTTACTATAGACAAAATAGTAAAATTTTGCAAAATTTTACTATAGACAAAATAGTAAAATTTTGCAAAATTTTACTATAGACAAAATAGTAAAATTTTGCAAAATTTTACTATAGACAAAATAGTAAAATTTTGCAAAATTTTACTATAGACAAAATAGTAAAATTTTGCAAAATTTTACTATAGACAAAATAGTAAAATTTTGCAAAATTTTACTATAGACAAAATAGTAAAATTTTGCAAAATTTTACTATAGACAAAATAGTAAAATTTTGCAAAATTTTACTATAGACAAAATAGTAAAATTTTGCAAAATTTTACTATAGACAAAATAGTAAAATTTTGCAAAATTTTACTATAGACAAAATAGTAAAATTTTGCAAAATTTTACTATAGACAAAATAGTAAAATTTTGCAAAATTTTACTATAGACAAAATAGTAAAATTTTGCAAAATTTTACTATAGACAAAATAGTAAAATTTTGCAAAATTTTACTATAGACAAAATAGTAAAATTTTGCAAAATTTTACTATAGACAAAATAGTAAAATTTTGCAAAATTTTACTATAGACAAAATAGTAAAATTTTGCAAAATTTTACTATAGACAAAATAGTAAAATTTTGCAAAATTTTACTATAGACAAAATAGTAAAATTTTGCAAAATTTTACTATAGACAAAATAGTAAAATTTTACTATAGACAAAATAGTAAAATTTTGCAAAATTTTACTATAGACAAAATAGTAAAATTTTGTAAAATTTTACTATAGACAAAATAGTAAAATTTTGCAAAACTTTACTATTTTGTCTATAGTAAAATTTTGCAAAATTTTACTATTTGGTCTATAGTAAAATTTTGCAAAATTTTACTATTTTGTCGATAGTAAAATTTTGCAAAATTTTACAATTTTGTCTATAGTAAAATTTTGCAAAATTTTACTATTTTGTCTATATTTTACTGACTCTCAACATTTGTGCTCGATTCTAACAACTTTGTGGATATATATAAATCGAGTATTGTAAATTCATTCGTGCTAGCCGTTTACTCGAATAATTTTTAACCACCAGGTCTCCCTTTTGTCGGGTTTTTCAACCAGCACAGTGTAATTTATCGCTTATGTTTATCAGCGTAAATGCCAAAACTACAAAAAATTTTATATTTAGTATAAAACAAATATTTAGTTACCAAAACTTAAAATATTTATATATTCAACAAAGTTAGCTAATTTATTTAGCTAGTCAGTCAATCAATGATGGCAGATTTGGATTCAAACTAAAGCCAGTGAATGTGGATAGTATATTTGAAAATTTAAATGAGATAATTAAAATAAAGTGAAGGGGATTAATTAAAAATGTAAATACCCACCATTTCAAAATAAGATTGAGATATAAATGACTCAGTTTGAAAAGTTTAAAGCTTATTTAAGAAAAGTATTACCTATAAAATTTGTCACTTGAAGAAATTTTTAGAAATTCAAATTCAAAATTCTAGTAGATCTTAAAAAGCTAATTTTTCTTAATTTCTTTCTACATATAAACTAAGAAGTTCCAAATACTTCTTACCTTATTTCTACTAAAAATCAACTTTTGTTTTAAAAATTTTGAAATACTATCTTTAATATAAAACATTATCAATAAATAATTTAAGCAATTCAAAAAATTCCTTTTATTTTTCTTCATTTCAAAAATTTATTTAAACGTCAGCATATTTTAATTATAAATTTTTCCTTCTCAAATTCTTTAGAAAATTTATCTATAGGAATTGAATAAGTACCTTCATAATACTTGTAAATTTAAATTAAATTTTCTCCCCCCTCCTCAGAACCTTAACTCCTCTTTCATTCCAAATGTAAATTAGGAACGAAACTCCTTAATTTATTGCTGCCATAACAAAAATACTTAATTGTGTCATCAATATTGCCAATGATTAGATTTATTTTAAAATGTCTAATATCTCCCCAAAAATTCTGAACGTTATCATCTCACCAGCATTTGACAGTAGTAGTTTGAGTAACGTGTTGTGAGACAAAAGATTAAATATCTCTGGGTAGACATTTATAAATTACTAGGATACATTTTCAGTTTAACTTTAATTTGCTACGGCAACCAAATAATCATGGCATAAAGTATAAAAGTAAATAAAGCTTTTAATCAAAATTAATGCCAAGATTATTTAGTTGATTTTGTTTAGCAAAACCGGGGAAGAAAAAATTTTTTAAAAATTAGTTTAATAAATAAAACTGTTTATTTAACAATGGAAAATACTGGGCTTAGGCAAAACACGTGTTGTTTAACTTTATAATTTTTATAAAAAAAATTTTAAAACCTTTACTATTAACAATTAATTTTTTTGTAAAAAAATTAAACAGACAAATTTTTGATAAAATTTCGAATTTTTTTTAGGAAAATTTGTATAATTTTACTTTTTCATAATATCATAATATCATAACATAATATCTTTATACAACAAATTTTCGTTACTAAGACAATTACCATGCCTGACAATTGCCCTTAAATGTCTTCTGAAGTATTTATCAGGTTTTGGAGTGAAAATGTGTTAAGAATTAATGATTATCATTAAGTAGAGTTAATGTGTTTGAAGTTATTTACTTATTTCTAGAACACATTAATATTATTTCATCAGCACAATAACTTTTTTACAACCCGACAGTTCCGGTAAAAAATGATCAGTTATAACGAATTTAAAAACTTACATTCGACATTCCTTATGACTAAGATTTAAGAGTTTCTTAAAATATTTTGCATACTTTTAGGGGGTTGGAAAAAATTATTTATACCCTTCACCACCATAGGTGGAAAGGGTATTATAAGTTTGTGCTGGTGTAACGGAAATACAAATAGACTTAGAATCAAATTCTGAGTTGATTTAGCGATGTCAGTCCGTCCGTCCGTCCGTCCATCTGGCTGGACGGCTGACCGCCATGTTAACCATGTAATCAAAGTACTAAAGAAAATTGAATGAAATTTGACACAGATAATTTTTTTGATAGTAGGATCATGGCAATTTAAATTCATTAAAATTGGTCCATTATTTGTGGTACCTCCCATAGGTCTCATATCCCGGAAATGATATTCTTCATTATATTTAAGGCAGATACTGTACATATAAACATAAATCACTGTACCAAATTTTTTTGTAAGCACTGGAATAAATTTGTTGATTTTCAAGATAATCGGTCCACATTTGAACCTACCTCATATAGGTCGAAATGACGGAAGCAGCTTGAATATATAAGTTTTGAGAAAATGTTTGTATGATGGCAAAATTTAGCAAATTTTTGGTCTGTGAAGGGTATAGCATGGTCGGGGTTGACCGACTATAGCACTTTCCTACTTACTTTTTCTAATTTTTGAAATCTCTTAAGAACGAAAAACTTATTTATGGTATATTTTATCTTTGACCATGTTATTTACTAAAATTTTACCATAAATATCAATAACAGAGTTCTTTGGCAGTTTTTCTTACAAAGGCTATAATTGGTTTCTATATGAAACAATACATGAGATGTTTTCTATGAAATCACATTGCATACTTTTAAGATGTTCAAAAAAAAATGAATTCTCGTCAATCAAACTGGATGTTCATTTAAAAATAATTGGAAATCGTTCAGTCGTTCCTATCTGAAAGCTCAGAGAATTTACTTCCGATTTGAAAGAAAGTCTGTGAGATTTGAGTTAGTTAGGCCGTAGCCGTATAGTCTAACTAACCATAATCCAACAGACTTTGTTTAGAATCTACCAATTACATAATTTTAAATATTTAGTTTTCCTTACAAAAGCAAAAAAACGGTCTTCAATGTGAACCGATATAAGAGATGTTTTCTACAAATTATTATATTATAATTATTAATTATATTGCATACTTTTAGGAGGGTCAATTTATGAAACGAATGGGATTCTACTTTAATTGGAAACTTTATAGTTTCAACCGTAGACTGTCGATGACAAGAAGGTCTTAGAAGAAATGTAGGTAAATCAGTCGAAAGAACCGGACGAATGTGAGCCTCTTCAACCACTAGCAACTAGTCGGCGGGGTCAGTTTTTGTCCAGATGCTTTCCCCAAAATCCACATAAACCCCGGAAAATAAATAATTATTATAGACTCCCTTAGTCCACGTCTCGATACACCAGATACGAATAGAAAACATAACTAGAAATATTTTTTGTCTTCAAGATGGAATGAAGACTTATTCCTCAAATTTGTCTTAAAACTCGATAATTTTGCTTTTTATCCTGTAGTCGATTTGGAACAAAGTCTGAGAGATTCTGATTAGTTTTAAATCTATCAACCAAATTCATTAGCATTTTTTTTACAAAACCTAAATATTGGTCTTTTGTATGAACCGAAAAACCCCGAAATATGATATGTTTTTTAAAAATCACATAGCATAATTTAGGAGGGAAAAAATAATATATTCTCGTTTTATGTCTACCAAACCTGATTATCATTTATGGAACTTGAAAATCGTCCAAAACAAAGCATTTTTGGATGCTCCAGAAATTTGCATGAAGTCTCAGAGAATTTGTTTCTAATTCTGGTGCCAAATCGCTGCATTCGATATCGAACGAAAACTTAGACTTTAAAGCAAATATTGTGTAACATACCTTAGGGATTTTCAAAATAATTTATTTTGCAAAATGTTTTAATTTATTTTGCAAAATGTTTTATGTTTATTTATGTGTTTTTTGCAAAATGTTTTATAAACATATATGTTTTTTTGTAAAAACATTAAGTTTAAATGAAATTCTTTTACAAGCTGGAAAATTTCGACAGATAAATTACATGTTATATTATTATATATTATTAAGATTATCCCAAAAGTATGCTACACAAATGTTTCTGAAATATATTACATTTCGATCGATATAGAATGCGACGATTTGGGCTCTGCATTTAATTTGAAACAAAGTCTATGAGATTTCGGTAATCTCATTTTTGTTGAAATTGGGCTCCTGATGTTCTTTTTCAAATATAAGTAATACTCAGTCAAATATTGCCTTAGCCATTGTATAAATTAATATAATGCAATTGGCATATCTCTTTGGAAAGGGAATAGTAAAGAGGTGTTTCTGGTTCTAGGTACATTAAAAAGTTTTATGAAAACATTTTTCAACTGCTTGGAATTTTTCACTGCATATAATCTTATACATAATTATGCATATATTTAAAAATATACCAAAACACATACACAAAGTTAGCATGTTTAAATAAATCAAAAACAATAGCATATTAACAGGCTGCCTTTGTATTGTCATACAATTCAATCTTGTTTGAGTTCTTGAGACATTTGTTTTATATTATACGTTTACGTTGTTTGTATTATGCGGTTTGGTGTTGACGATTCAGATGACAATGAATGTTGATGATTATTATAATAAAAGTTCATGCTTAACCGCAATATAAATAAACAAGTTAATTTTTCTTTCCACACATTTTGCGTTGCCATTGTGTATTTTTTCTGCTTATGCTGCTACTACCACCCCCAGCCTTTGTTCGAATTCACGTATTATTTGTTTGTATAGAAAAGAGCTCTTAGAATTAAGAATGTTTAGCTTTGTATTAGATTATGAAAACTCTTGGCAACTTGTCTTGCCACCAACACTTATAGCAGCTTAAATAAGAAATAACTTAACATGAAAGTACAAAAAAAAAAGTAGATAGAAGCTAAACCTAAATGAATGACTGAAACTTAAGAAGACTAAAAGTACCATATCTAGCAAATTTGTGAAACTAAATAAGTGAAAAGATTTCAAAAGCAGTAAAGAAACTGTATGAATGGAGCTAGAGAGGGAAGGATAGGTAAAAAGTTAAGTACCAAAAACATCTAAACAAAATATATTTAAAAACTTTTTTTTTGCCTTTGCTTTTTTGGTTTACGCACTCAACCAGATACATATTTAAGCCACTAAATGGGTTTTCATTATACATCTTTTGAAAGCATTTTACACATAAACTTATTTACTTACTTAAATTTTCTTATATAAGATATATACTTGCACATGTCATTGCTTACAATATGTACTTGGGTAAGTACTTACTTATACATACATAAGTAAGTAACTAAGTAAGTAAGTAAGTAAGAATTTCTATTTAATATTAACACTTTATGGATTTTAAATGAAATACTGTGGTATTTAGAGATTTTCAATATAACTAACAAAGGATAATATATTTGCCATTCCAGGAAAGGGGTAATGAAATGTTAGAATTTAGAGATTCATAAGACGAAAAACCTTTAACAGGAATTGGATTAGTTAAAAAAATCTTGTTTAATAGTCAACTAGTCAACTAAACTAAGACATAAACTATGACACAGACTTAGACATAAACTAAGAAATGGATTAAGATATAGACTAAAACATAGGGTCAGGTATAGACTAAGACACAGATTTAAAATCAATTTAAAATATAGACTAAGATATACGTTAAGACGTAGACTAAGAAATAGACTAATACATTGATTAAGACAGACTAAGATATAGGCTAAGATATAGACTCAGACATAGACTAAGACATAGACTTAGACATAGACTGAGACATAGACTAAGACATAGACCAAGACATAGACTAAGACATTGGCTAAGACATGGGCTAAGACATACACTCAGACATAGACTAAAATATAGACTAAAACATATCCTAAGACATAGACTAAGCCACAGACTTACCCATTGCCTAAGACATAGATTAAGACATAGACTAAGACATAGACTAAGACATAGACTAAGACATAGACGAAGACATAGCCTAAGACATAGAATAAGACATAGACTCAGACATCGACTAAGGCATAGACTAAGACATAGACTCGGACATAGACTCGGACATAGACTAAGACATAGACTAACCATAGACTAAGACATAGACTAAGACATAGACTAAGACATAGACTAAGACATAGACTAAGACATAGACCAAGACATGAACTAAGACATAGACTAAGACATAGACTAAGACATAGACTAAGACATAGACTAAGACATAGACTAAGACATAGACTAAGACATAGACTAAGACATAGACTAAGACATAGACTAAGACATAGACTAAGACATAGACTAAGACATAGACTAAGACATAGACTAAGACATAGACTAAGACATAGACTAAGACATAGACTAAGACATAGACTAAGACATAGACTAAGACATAGACTAAGACATAGACTAAAACATAGACTAAGACATAGACTAAGACATAGACTAAGACATAGACTAAGACATAGACTAAGACATAGACTAAGACATAGACTAAGACATAGACTAAGACATAGACTAAGACATAGACTAAGACACAGACTAAGACATAGACTAAGACATAGACTAAGACATAGACTAAGACATAGACTAAGACATAGACTAAGACATAGACTAAGACATAGACTAAGACATAGACTAAGATATAGACTAAGACATAGACTAAGACATAGACTAAGACATAGACTAAGACATAGACTAAGACATAGACTAAGACATAGACTAAGACATAGACTAAGACATAGACTAAGACATAAACTAAGACATAGACTAAGACATAGACTAAGACATAGATTAAGACATAGGCTAAGACATAGACTAAGACACAGACTAAGACATAGACTAAGACATAGACTAAGACATAGACTAAGACATAGACTAAGACATAGACTAAGACATAGACTAAGACATAGACTAAGATATAGACTAAGACATAGACTAAGACATAGACTAAGACATAGACTAAGACATAGACTAAGACATAGACTAAGACATAGACTAAGACATAGACTAAGACATAGACTAAGACATAGACTAAGACATAGACTAAGACATAGACTAAGACATAGACTAAGACATAGACTAAGACATAGACTAAGACATAGACTAAGACATAGACTAAGACATAGACTAAGACATAGACTAAGACATAGACTAAGACATAGACTAAGACATAGACTAAGACATAGACTAAGACATAGACTAAGACATAGACTAAGACATAGACTAAGACATAGACTAAGACATAGACTAAGACATAGACTAAGACATCGAATAAGACATAGACTAAAACATAGACTTAGACATAGACAAAAACATAGATTAACAAATAAGATTTTCTTCCAAATAATTGATATTCCGTACATTTTTATATTGAATTCCTTGTAAATTTGACTGAAAATTATTTATTTCTATTACATAATTTTGGTATTAAAATATTCCTTAACACGAATTGAATAATTTCCTTTTAACTTAATTTTAACAACAAGTAAAATAAATAATTTATTCAGTTTTAAATCAAAAAAAGCAAAAAATTAAGGTTTACCTTAATGGCTGTGTCCTTGAATGCTTGAAGGCTTTTAAGATTTTTAGAGTTTTCTAAATTCTCATCAATATTCGTTAACGTTCGTTGAACAATCTAGGGCCTACTGATCAGTTTTACTTTGTTCTTTTTTGCGCTGTTTCCTCTTTTCTTTTTGTTTTAATTTTGTACTAAAGGAAAAAGTTTTCAAACATTAAATTGTGTATTAGCAGAGAATTTTTATATTAACACGTATATAAAGTATATAGTACATAAAATAGACAAGAATATATAAAGAAAAGCATACACATGTAAAAACCCTAATATACCAAATAATATAATGAGGTTGGCTGGAAAAAGGGATTTAATTTTTGTTAATAATGTTTCGTGGTTAACTGTGGGTGTATTGAGTGAGGCACAAAAAGTTTCTAACATATATGTGTGAGTCTGTGGTATGTGTTTAATTTGTAATCCTTAGAAGATTAAATCTCAAAGTCCTTATGATTTCTGGTTTACCCAAATTATTGATGTGGAAATTTAAGAGCAGCCAAATAGTAAAGTAGCAACTAAGAATAGACTTTTCGCAAAAACCATGTGGCTTATTAAAATTATTAGGAATGGCAAAAAAAAAACATATAATGTAAAAAATAGTTATAAGAGAAAATTATATAAATTAAGGAATTTTTTTGACATTAATGTTTATAAAAAGGAAAACGAAAGCTAAGTGAAAAAAAAAATTTTGTATATAACATTTGCAATATACATGATTACAGACTCTTTACACTGAAAGAAGAAAAAATTTACATGTATAATGTAAATATGTATACCTCAAACCTATAACAGCAGTATTCGCATATCATTACCCTAGCACATATGCTAGTCCTACCATTTTGAACGTGCACAAACGCATGCATGTGTTTGTTAATATGTATGTGTGTATGTACATATATCTGAACGGAAATTGAATTCTCTTTCATTGTGCCAGAACGCCTGTATGCGTAAGTCAGTAGGTGTTCTCGTACATATGCTTTTAAAACTAGTTATCAGCGTATGAATATTAAATACTGGCATTATTGCAAATACGTTTTCTGCTGCTCATTTTATTCTACCGGGTTTTTTCTCAATTGAAAATTAATATTTGAAAAAATAAATGCTCAATAGCGGATATATTGAAACATTTTTTAAGGGTATTATTTTTCTTGGATTTTGTAAGGATAGAATGGACAAATTTTTAAATTCTTAAAAAAATGGGAGAAATATTTAAATACTTTTAAACTATTTATGTTTCTATATTTCAGTTTAAAGAAACTTAGACATATTTTTAATTAAATGTATTGATCATACAAATCTTTTGACATATTATAAATTTAAGAGTTTATTTCAAAAAAGTTTTGCATACTTTCATGAGTATAGGAATAATTTTAAAACATTTCACTTAAGATTACACTTTCCATATTGTTAACTAAAAGAAAGAAATATTTAACAAATACAGAATTTTTTAGCAGTTTCCTTCCAAAAGTTAAAAATCTTTATTTCATATGAACAGGGGCCAAATTACCGCATTTGATATTGATCGAAATCTCAGACTTTTAAGCAAATATTGTGAAGTATACTTTAGGGATGTTCAAAGTTACTTCGATGCAAAAAGTTTATTGAAATTCGGTATCCATTTTGTTTCGTTTTTAAAAACATATAGTTCAATTAAAACTCTTTTACTGTTGGTCATCTTTTGGCAAAAAATTACAAAAAAATAATAAATTGTGCATCTATTAAATAATTTTGATAATCCTTAAAGTATGCTATACAAATTTTGAAGATGAATGCGGTAATTAGGGCCCATATGTTTTTATAAAAATTACATTGCATACTTTTAGGAGGTTTAAAATATCATCGTAACTATAAGTCATACTAAATATTCTTTCAAGAAACTTGGAAATCGTCTAAAAAAATTTTTTTGGTCCTCCTGAAAGTATGCAACTAAAATTTCTTTATGTCTTAGTCTATATTTAAATCTATGTCTTGGTCTATATTTCAGTCAATGTCTCAGTCTATGTCTCAGTCTATGTCTCAGTCTATGTCTAAGTCTATGTCTGAGTCTATGTCTTAGTTTATGTCTTAGTTTATGTCTTAGTTTATGTCTTAGTTTATGTCTTAGTTTATGTCTTAGTCTATGTCTTAGTCTATGTCTTAGTCTATGTCTTAGTCTATGTCTTAGTCTATGTCTTAGTCTATGTCTTAGTCTATGTCTTAGTCTATATCTTAGTCTATGTCTTAGTCTATGTCTTAGTCTATGTCTTAGTCTATGTCTTAGTCTATGTCTTAGTCTATGTCTTAGTCTATGTCTTAGTCTATGTCTTAGTCTATATCTTAGTCTATGTCTTAGTCTATGTTTTGTGTAAGTCTTAGTCTATGCCTTAGTCTATGTCTTAGTCTATGTCTTAGTCTATGTCTTAGTCTAAGTCTAAGTCTATTGGTTAGTCTATACCTTAGTCTATGTCTTAGTCTATGCTTTAGTCTATGTCTTAGTCTATGTTTTAGTCTATGTCTTAATCTCTATTTGAATCAATATCTAAGTTTCATATCTTTATATATACAAGTATTATATTTAGTCTGGGCGAATTATTTTTATGATTCAAATTAAATTTTTAATCTAATAATATTCACTTGAGGTACCTATTAACTCTTAAATAATTTCATGTTTATTAGAATTAAAACAAACTACAAAAACACTTGACATCTCAAATGAGTTACATAAAAATTTCCGAGTTAGCCTCCTGCGGTTGTAGAAAGAAGCTGAAAATTATCCAATTTAAAACAATACCCAGAAATACACTATATTTAAGGATACTTAAAAAGGATAAAAATTAAAATATATTGTGGGAGGATATTGTTCAATAATGTTGTGTTACACTTTCATGTTGTTTATTTTCTGGGTATTGAAATGTAATCAACTGGAACTTAATCTAACATGACTGACTACAACTACTAACACAATAAATTTTATTGTAACATTATTTACAGCTTAGAAGGTCCTTAGAAAGAAATAAATAAATTTAAAATTAAATACAAATTTTCTGTTGCTAAACATTTACAAATGGAATTAAATACTTTAACCAGAAAATTGAACATCAAGTGGCCAAGGATAAATATTTAAATTTGTATTTAAAAAAAATTTGTTTGTATGTAAATAAATTAGAAAATAGAAAAATACAATCAAGATAAATAAATATTTATTTATAGTATTTTTTATAAATATAACAAAAAATAAAGTATTAACTGGCTTTTCGTATGCCACTTTCATTTGTAATCTTTATGGCTTTCTAAGGAAAAGAAACCCACAAGTATAAAGGAAATATAAATTTAAAAAAGGATTTTCTACATTAACCTTTTCCCTATTTTAAAGTCTTTCCATATTACTTTTTCTCTTTTCAAAAATATATAAACATCATATAGTATTTCTCTTTATCTACAAAACCTTTCTATTGTCTCTAAGCTTGAGATTTCCCTGAAACAAATGAAAGTCATTTCATTTAACTTTTAGAATTTTTAAAGATTTACGAATGTATTTGTTTGAGTAGCAAGCAAATATGTTTTAATAGTGATTGTTTTATGTTTGTATGTCATTTCATGTTCTTTGATTCATTTGTCCATTTTATGGGATCAATCATTTCGTTAGACATTTAAATGAGTTTCTAATAGGACTCAGCTATACAATAAATTAGAAAATGCAAACAAAATGGAAAATATTTACATATGGGAAAATGTTACAAGAATTTCTCTAAATGTTAAGAGGATTTTGCAAATACTCAGAATCATTTGTTTGATATATAGATTTTTGTATATGTAAATAAAATAGCAATAATATTAAACTGACCCAGAGAACATTTTTAAGCAATCATATATCATGTTCTTTATCCTTGTTAGAGTTCAAACTTATCATAGTCTATGTTCGTATTTATATAAAAATTGTATAACTCAGTTTATGTCCTACTCTAGGTCTTTTCTTTTGCCTGAGTCGGTGTCATAGTTTATGTCTTAGTCCATGACTATGACTAAGTCTTTGGACTGATCCATGTCTTAGTCTATGCTTTCATCTATGTCTTAGTCTACGTCTTAGTCTATGATTTAATCTATGTCTTAGCCTATGGGTTAGTCTATATCTTAATCCATATCTTTTTTCATGTCTTAGTCTATATCTTAGTCTATGTCTTAGCCTATATTTAAGTCTATATCTTAGTCTATGAGATAGTCTATGAGATAGTCTATGTCTTAGTCTATGTTTTAGTCTATGTCTTAGTCTATGTCTTAGTCTATGTCCTAGTCTATGTCTTAGTCTATGTCTTAGTCTTTGTCTTAGTCTTAGTCTTTGTCTTAGTCTATGTCTTAGTCTATGTCTTAGTCTATGTCTTAGTCTTTGTCTTAGTTAGTCTACATCGTAGTCTATGTCTTAGCTTATGTCTTAGTCTATGTCTTAGCCTATGTCTTAGTCTGTGCCTTAGTTAATGTCTTGTCTATATCCTGACCCATGTCGTACTCTATGTCTTAGTCTTTGTCTATGTCTTAGCTCATGTCTTAGCCTATTTTTTATTCTATGTCTTAGTCTATGTTTTAGTCCGTGTATTAGTCTGTGTCTTATTATATATCTTAATCTATGTCCTAGATTATATCTTAGTCTATGTCTTTGTCTATGTCGAAATGTTCTCTATAAAATGTTAATAACGAAAAATTTTCTTTAAAATTTTAATAACAAAAAATTTTCTTTAAAATTTTAATAACAAAAAAATTTTCTATAAAATGTTAGTAACGAAATATTTTCTATCAAATTTTAATGACAAAAATTTTCTATAAAATTTGAATAACGAAAATTTTTTTATAAAATTTTTGCATCGAAAAATTTTCTATAAAATTTTGATTACGAAAAATTTTCCAAAAAGAAGTGTATTTGCATTTGATCCCAAACCTGTTACATTTATTTATTAATGTAACAGATCAATTTATTGATAAAAAGCCAAAAAATGTTTGCGGAGAAACCAAATTCCTCGACGCGATTCGATGGTTGGTTAAATATATCGAAATTTTTATATCGAAAAATTTTCTACAAAACTTTTATATCGAAAAATTTTCTACAAAATTTTTATATCAAAAAATTTTCCGTAAAATTTTTATATCGAAAAATTTTCTATAAAATTTTTATATCGAAAAATTTTCTATAGAATTTTTATATCGAAAAATTTTCTATAAAATTTTTATATCGAAAAATTTTCTATAAAATTTTTATATCGAAAAAGTTCTATAAAATTTTTATATCGAAAAATTTTCTATAAAATTTTTATATCTAAAAATTTTTTATACAATTTTTTTATCGAAAATTTTTAGATCAAAAAATTTTCTATAAAATTTTAAATTTTTTATAAAATTGTTATACACAAAAATTTTCAATGAAATTTTTATATCGAAAAATTAGAAAATTTTAATATAAAAAAAATTTTCCATAAAATTTTTATATTGAAAAATTTTCTATAAAATTTTTATATTGAAAATTATCTATAAAATTTTTATATCTTAAAATTTTCTACAAAATTGTTAGATATAACAGTTCTATAAAATTTTTATATCGAAAAATGTGCTATAAAATTTTTATATCGAAAAATTTTCTATACAATTTTTTTATCAAAAAAATGTTTATATCGAAAAGTTTTCTGTAAAATTTTTATACAGAAGATTTTTCTATAAAATTTTTGTATCGAAAAATTTTCTTTTAAATTTTTATATCTAAAAAATTCTCCATAAAATGTTTGTATTGAAAAATTTTCTATAAAATTTTTATATTGAAAATTTTTCTATAAAATTTGTATATCAAACAATTTTCTATAAAATATATAAACATTATATTTTTTTTATAAAATTTTTGTATCGAAAAATTTTCTGTACAATTTTTTTATCGAAAATTTTTATATCAAAAAATTTTCTATAAAATTTTAATATCGAAAAATTTTCTATACAATTTTTATACAGAAAAAATTTCTATAAAATTTTTATATCGAAAAATTTTCTATTAAATTTTTATATCAAAAAAATTTTCTATAAAATTTTTTATCAAAATTTTTTATCAAATTTTTGTATCGATGAATTTTCGATAAAATGTTTATATCGAAAAATTTTCTGTGAATTTATTATATCAAAAAATGTTCTTTAAAATATTTATGTCGAAATATTTTTATATCGAAAAATATTCTATAAAATTTTTATATCAAAAATTATTTTCTATGAAATTTTTATATAAAAAAATTTTGTACTAAAGTTGTATATGAAAAAATTTTCTTAAAAATTTTTATATCGAAAAATTTTCTACAAAATTTGTATATCGGAAAATTTGTCTATACAATTTTTGTATCGACAATTTTTCTATGAAATATTTATGTCGAAAAATTTTGTATAAAATTCTTATATTCGGAAATTTTTTTATAAAATATCAAAAAATTTTCTATAAAATTGGTCTAATTTTTATCGAAAAATTTTCCATTAAATTTTCCATCGAAAAATTTTCTATAAAATTTTTCTATCAAAAAATTTTCTACAAAATTTTTCTATCGAAAAATTTTCTATAAAATTTTTATATCGAAAAATTTTCTATAAAATTTTTATATCGAAAAATTTTCTATAAAATTTTCATATCGAAAAATTTTCTACAAAATTTTCATATCAAAAAATTTTCTCTAAAATTTTAATATTGAACAATTTTCTTTAAAATTTTTGTATCGAAAAATTTTCTATATAATTTTTTTAGTCCATGCCTTATGATATGTGTTAGTCTTTCTTTGTTTGTATCATAAACTGGATGCTTTCCTATGATATATTAACTCTAAATTCCTTTTTGCAGGATTTTACATAAAATAGTCCTTATTTTTCTTTTTATCTAAAATTGCTTTTATTAAATATTTTCTTTCTTTCATACTTTTTGCCTTAAATTTGAAACAAAAATGTATTTTTTGTTAATATTTCTGTAAATAAAGTTTATAAGAATAATAGTAATAATAATAACAAGGCATTTTATTGCTTATTTTTTGCTTCACAGCATTAAAAGGTTACATCAATAAACATAAAATAAATGAAATCTAAGGCTTCATAATGTAACTAGAGAATACATAAAGTTTTACTGAAACACATTTACAAACTTATTTATATGTATATAAACATAAAATACATAAAGGTATTGTATATGGTATTGTATAGAGAAGAAGGCAGGATTCTTGTAAAGGAGACCCATTGTTTGTATGAGTGTTAATATCGTATATTATATTCTACTCTACTGGAGTCCATAAGTAATACGAGAGGTATCAATTCAATCTAAACTGAAAGATGGCAAGAAAAATACTTAACAACTGCAATAACAACAATAGAAAAAGAAAAATTGTTTATTAGGAAAACACTAACAATATTCAATACAATAACTAATGTTTTACTAAAAGTATGGTTTCCAATTCAAAGAGAATATTATAAGGTTAAGGGTAAATTCAGATGAAAATGGAACAAGGTTCGAAAATGTTATTTATATAATGACTAAAATAAATACAGAAAATAAAAATCAGACTTACAGATTTTTAAAAGTGGTCCAAGATCGAGTCAAAAAATTTGGTATTTAAGGAAACATTTTTATACATTTTTTGTAATAAAGCTTTTGCCTTTCTATTAATTTTTCCCTGAATATACCCAAATTTGTAAAAAACTTATACATAACTAGCAAAAACTTCAATAGAAATATACAAGTACACATAAGAAAATAGTTTATTTAAGGCATATTTATTAAGAAAATATTGAAGTACAAAAACTGAAAAAAAAGTTTTATTTGAAAATTCTAAATGTTAAGATTCCTTTTGAAAAGATTTTGCTAAACAAAGTTATTTGCACAAAATTGTTGAAAAAGAAAATCTTCTGTAAATAGTTTTTGAACTCAAGGCAAATCAAATAATGGAAAAGCTATGAAAAAGGAAGTAAATATTTAGATTAATTAACAATTTTGTGTGTTAAATTATAAGGTCATTTTGTTAAAGTAACTTATTTATTATATAAAAATTTTGCCAATATTTCTATAAAAGGTTCTCTATGTAATAACTTTTCTAAGAAAATTTTTTGTTATAAAAATTTTTGTACAAAAAATTAGATATACATTTTTTTTTAGAAAATTTGTCGATATTAAAATTTTTCTATAGAAAAATTTGATATAAAATTTTTTATTGAAAAATTTCGATGTACAATTTTTCTACAAAAAATACAAGTACTTTTCAATGTAAAAATTTTTGTATAGAAAATTTTTCTATAGAAAATCTTTCAATATAAAAATTTTTCGATATAAAAACATTTCTATAAAAAAATTTTAAAAAGTTTTTTTTGATGTTAAAATATTTCTAGAGAAAATTTTTCGTTTCAAACATTTTTCTATAGAAAATTTTTCTTTATGAAAATTTGTCTACAAAAAATTTTTCTATAAAAAATTGTTCGGTAAAAAAACTTTTTATAGAAAATTTTTCGATAAAAAAAAAATTCTAAAAAAAATTTTTCGGTAAAAAATTTTTCTATAAAAAATTTTTCGATAAAAGATTATATTTCCATAAAAAAAAATTTTCTATAGAAAATTTTCCATAAAAAAAATTTTCTATAGAAAATTTTCCATAAAAAAAAATTTTCTATAGAAAATTTTCCATAAAAAAAAAATTTTCTATAGAAAATTTTCGATAAAAAAAAAATTTCTATAGAAAAGTTTTCTATAAAAAATTTTTCGATAAAACAGTTTTCTATAAAACGTTTTTCGACATACGAATTTTTCTCTAGAAAATTTTTAGATATAAAAATATTTCTATCGAAAATTTTTCTACATAAAAATTTCTGATAGAAAATTTATCGATATTATAATTTTTTTATAGAAAATTTTTCGATATAAAATTTTTTTATATTAAAATTTTCGGTAAAAAATTTTCTTTAGAAGAAAATTTTTCGGTTAATAGTTTTCTATAGAAATTTTTTCGATATACAAATTTTTTTTTAGCAAATTTTCAATATTAAAGTTTTTCTAAAAAAAATGATGTCAAAGAATTTTTTGTAAAGAAAATTCTTCGATATAAAAATTTTTCTAAAGAAACTCTTTGATATACAATTTTTCGATGTAAAGATTTTTCTAAAAAATTTTTTTGGTATAAACATTTTTCTATAAGTAATTTTTATATAGAAAATTTTTCGGTATAAAAATGTTTTTATAGAAAATTTTTCGATATAAATATTTTTCTGTAGAAAATTTTTGGATATAAAAATTCTTGTATAGCAAATTTTTCGATAAAATAATTTTTCTATAGAAAATTCTTCGATAGAAAATTTTTCGGTGTGAAATTTTGTCTATAGATAATTTTCCGGTGTAAATTTTTTTTTATAAAAATTTTTTTATAGAAACTTTTCTATATAAAAAAATTTTTCAATATTAAAATTTTTCTATCGAAAATTTTTCGATATAAAATTTTTTTCTATAGAAAAGTTTTCGTTAAAAAAATTATTCTATACAAAATTTTTCGGTAAACAAATTCTTCTATACAAAATTTATTGATAAAAAAATTTTTCTATACAAAATTATTTGATATTAAAATTTTTCTATACAAAAATTTTCGATATAAATATTTTTTTACGAAAATTTTTGTATAGAAAATTTTATGATATAAAAATTTTCGGTTTAACAATTTTCTATAGAAAATTTTTCAACATAAATACAAAATTTATGGATATAAAAATTTTTCTATAGAAAATTTGTGGATATAAATATTTTTCTATAGAAAATTTTTCTGTATAAAAATTTTCCTATATAAAATTTTTCAGTATAAAAATGTTTTTATATAATATATTTCAGTATACATTTTTTCTATAAAAAATTTTTCGGTATATAATTTTTCTATAGAAAATTTTTCGATACACAAAATTTACTATATATAATTTTCTATATATAAAATTTTTTGCCATAAAAATTTTTCTATAAAAAATTTTTTTGCCATAAAAAATTTCTATAAAAAATAATTCGGTACAAAGATTTTTCTTTAGAATTTTCCGATATTAAAATTTTTCTATAGAAAATTTTTCGATACTTAAATTTTTCTATCGAAAATTTTTCGATATTAAAATTTTTCTATAGAAAATTTTTCGATATTAAAATTTTTCTACAGAAAATTTTTTGATATTAAAATTTTTCTAGGAAAACTTTTTGATATTAAAATTTTTCGATACAAAAATTTCTCTTTAGAAAATTTTTCGATACAAAAATTAAAAAAAAATAATTTTCTACAGAAAATTTTTTGGTACTAAAATTTTTATATTTAAATTTTTGGACACAATATTATTTAATAAAACTCTTTTAAGAACTTTTAGATATTGATTGTTCTATAGAAAATTTTTGATAAAAAGATTTGTTATAGAAAATTTGTGGATATAAATATGTTTCTATATAAAAACTTATCTACACAAAATTTATCGATATAAAACTTTTCTATACAAAATTTGTTGGTATAAAGTTTTCTATATAAATTTCGATATAAAAATTCGATATATATTTTGTATAAAAATTGTTCGGAATAAAAATTTTTCGATATCGAAATTTTTTTGTACAAAATAAAAAATTACATATCGAAAAAAATTAAATTTTGTTGAAATTTATAAAGAAAACTTTTGATTATATTATTTTGTATCACCCCTGACATCAAAGTAACTTGAAGAGCTTAAAATGAACTTAAACAACTTTAAAAAAACCTTTTACTTTAATATGTCATTAAAAATTTAAAGCTTTTTCTTTTTTTGCTTTTAACTATAAATTGTTTCAATTTTCTTTTATATATTTTTTGTTTTTTGCTCTAAAGAAATCTTATTAAAATATGTTTGTATTAAAAATTCGTTGACATCTTTCCCCTCCATAATTTATCGTATTTTATTTGTTTTATATATTCAACTTTTTTCTGACTTTAGTATAACTTTAACACTTATATCTTTGACAGCTGTCAAAAACAAAACTGGCTTTAAAAAAAATCTCATCCTTTTGTAGTATCGTTTTAATACTTTTTTTCAGTTTTGAATTCTATGAAAAACCTCACTATAGCAGATTTATGTATTTTATTTGGGGTTCCCTTTTTATAGACTAACAACAGCATGTGAAGGGATATTAAGTGAAAACTGAAATATGGGAGAAATTAAAAACTTGTTATATAAAAGCTTATAAATTTAAGGACTTTTAAGGACATTTATGAAAAACTTTATTTTTTTCCTTTTTTGTAAAAACTGTTTTATATATTTGAACCTGAGCTGTTATTTAATGAGTATGAAAAGTTGTTACATAAATTCTAAAGTGTTTAGTCGACAATAGCTATTGTATTTCAATTAACAAGTTTATTTTTTTAGATTTTATTTAATAGAAGGGAGGAAGGGATTAGTGAATTTGGGTTCAAACAAAAATTTATGGATATTGAAATTAGCTATAAGAAATGTTCTATGAAAAATATACTAACCCCTTTTCATCGTCCAGATTAAGTAATATAATTTCATATAAAAAAATTTGTATGTGACAATTTTTATAGATTTTTTTTAATTTGACTTTTAGGTAAAATATTTCACACAAAAGTTGTTTTAAAAATTTTTAGCAGAAAATTTATATTTTTATTATTTTTTTATTTCAATATTTTAGTCAATCGAAATGTTTCTTGCGGTATTATACAGGTCAAAATTACAGACATGTAGAAGGGAAAAATAAAATAGACTATCTTTAGAACCAATATAACACTTCTTTTATAGTCAGATATCTGCTTATTCCTTTTTGATCATCTAAATCGATGCTCTTAGAGTTATCAAATATATAAACCCTTTGTCACCAGTAGCATTTCTGATATTTATAAAATCATCGACTTTCTGAATTACTTGCATTTAAGATTTTACAGTTGCTTCAGTGACCTTTTCGCAGGAGATGCTTCACTTGCGCTTAAAATCGGGCATTTTCTGCGACACCTTTCCTGTCATATTTTGACCACCGCCTTTGAAAAATCTAATGATGCAGGTCTATAAAAAAGAGTCTAGATATAAAGGATTAATAACTGTTTTCAAGAAATGAATTATGTGTATTAGTATTAGGGTATCGAAATGTGCTTAATTTTCTTAAACGAAAAGTAATGAAATTTTTCATCAAACTCAGTAGCTCATGGCATTAATCTTGATGCCAATTTAATTAAGATACAGAATCTTGATTTTAGTCAGCAGAAAGAAATAACTTAATCTCGTATATAGTTTAGGAGATATCAGGAAACCATAAAAGATCTACAAAATTGAGTTTTTTGTTTTTCTTTGAACACAAAAACTAAGTTGGCTCGTTTCTTCTCGATGCACCCACCATAACCACGTGAAACGTAAAAGTATCTTTTTTATATTGAGCGAAAAAATTCACCGAAATTTACCGATCGTAGAACAAAGTTCAAATTTTTTTGAAAAAAGTCATATAAATTGTTGGGCATAATTTAAGCAAAAAGTGTTGCAGTCATTTAGGCGTAACTTTTGAATTTATGTGTAATCAAATTGAATTTAAGTGTAAGTCCCGCAGAAGATTTCAACTAAAACTAGTAGAGCTCTTTTCTAGATCAATCATTGGATGTGTGCCGAATTTCATCATCTGTTGAGAATTGCGGCTTTTATTGAGGAGAAAAATAAGTGTAAAATGAGGGTCCAAAGCAGGTATCCCAAGAAATGGACGGATTTCAACCAAAAATGGTTAAGCTTTCTCTCCGATCAATTAATAGAAGTGTGTCAAATTTGTTTAAACTCTGTTCAGAAATCCGATTTATACATTGAGGATAATAAAAAGTAAAAAATGGGAGTCCAAGGCAGGTACCTCAAAGGGTCAAGGGATTTCAACCGATATTAGTAAACATTGTTCTTTGATCAATTAATATTTAGAAGTGTGCCTAATTTTTTCCAAAATCTGATGAGAATTGCATTTTTTTACACTGAAAAAGAAAATTGGTGAAAAATGGGGTCGAAGGCAGGCACCCTAAAAGTCAACTTATTGCAACCAAAAAAAGTGGAGTTACCAGATATGTTGTTATTCCCGGGTACTCAGGAAAGTTTACTGTTACAAAATCTCTTTATATCGCTAAGAGACGCCCGGTTTTTCTAATAAAATCAGATGTCGTATGGACATTAGATATTGATTTTATTAAGCCTGAATATCGATACAGAAACTAATATCCCTATAATATATGCTGTGGTATCTAATTCAATTATATTTATAAATGGCCAATATCTCGGCTTGAAGAATACTACAGAAATCAGAAAGCCTTAAACAAATTTAATTTCCTAATAATGCTCCCCCTCCCCATACCCTTCTTTGATATAGATCCATCCGTGCATGCCTAAAAACAGGGATTAGGGATCTCTAGAGATAACTACAGAAAAGGCTTTGTTAATGTATTTCGGTATTTAGAAACATTATCCAAAATAAAAGAGTGTTGTTTTCGATATCGATCGAAAACTAAGACTTTTAAGCGAATATTGTAAAGTATACTTTAGGGATGTTGAAAGTTATTTCGATACAAAAAGTTTATTGAAATTTGGTATCCATTTTGATTCGTTTTTAAAAACATATAGTTTAATTAAAACTTATTTACTAGTGTTCATCTTTTGGCTATTAACTTCAAAAAAAATATACAACTGTGCAACTTTTAAATAATTTTGATTATCCATAAAGTATGCTATACAAATGTTTTGAAAATATCTAAGATTTCAATCGATATCGAATTCCGTAATTTGGCCTCATGTTCCGATTGCGCTAAGTCGGACAGCCGAGTTAAGAGCAATTTCTTATACTATAAGTTCGACTGGGAGCCAGTTTTGGAATTCACCAAACCATCTCACCATACATTTGTATAGGCTTGACAACCATATCTAAGAGCCAGGCAGTGATGATTGAGTTAAGTAGCCGAGTTTTGCCATTGGCGCCTCTATATGAGTCGAGCGAAATGGATGCTTTAGACACTTGGAATCAAGTGTTTAGGGTCCTGGATATTTTTGTCTTTAGAATGACCCCAAGATATTTGGTATGGTCAGTGGGCACAAGTTATGCCTTATTCAATCTTGGAAGTGCAAAATTGGGTACTTTATTTTTCCGCGACAAAAATATAAGTTCCGTTTTAGTAATTAAGATTGGCTCTTAGTCCGTTTGAAATAGTATAATGATAAAGTATATCAAGAGCTGTGTCGAGACGCTGTGACAGGGTGTTGAGAAATTTCCCTGATTGTGTTGAACCTTAGAGAATCTAATTCAGTTAGATTTGTTAGATATCTAGGTTTCACAAGAGAGGAGATAAGACACCTCCTTGTGGAGTACTTCGACATGCTATCTTGTGGACTGTAGCAGTGCGCATGGTTGAGCTAATGGCTCTGTTATTTGCAGAAGAGATGACAGATACCGATAGATGATATATGTCTATCGACCCCTACATAATCGACTCTGGTTTTATATTTATGTTTTATATCTATATCTATGTCCCAGATGGCGGTATATGTAAACTCGTCGAACTCAACATATTTAAACCCTTCACCACCAAAGGTGGAAAGGACATTTTGAGTTTGTGCTGATGTTTGTAACGCATAGAAATATTGGTCTGAGAACCAACTTTTAGTATACCAACCGACTCATAATCACTCCCTGAGTTGTTTTAACTTGGCACAGACTCACTTTATAGCCACAGATGTAGTTGTATTTTAATGATATTCAGCATAAATATTGGTTATGGTATCCTTAATGCGTGTACCTAATTTTGTAGAAAATGGTCCATATTTTACCATAACTCCCATACTAGATACTTGCACAAAAGTCGTTCAAATACTCATAAAAGAACAAAAACGCTTATAAATCTAATGATAAAAGCATTTTATTACCTAAATTTCGCGCAGATAAACTTTTTTGCTAATATAAACCAATAACCAAAATTTGGTAACAATCGATTCACAATTGATCCTAGCTTCTATACCAGGCTCTTTGCCGGAAATGACATTAATCTAAAATCTCGAAATGTTGAAAAACTAGCACATAGTATATATGTATGTCTCTAAGTCTTAAGGAAAACTTGTTAAATTTTTGTCCACATATGACCTTAGTAGTGTATCAGGGTATTATGTGGTCGGGTATTATAAAGAAGACTATATATTTTCTTAGTTGTTTTTGGATAAAATTTGGCTAAAATAGTAAATGCAGTAACTTTTTTAAATAGTTTTTATGCAACCATAAATTTCATTCGGAACACTCTTTATGTTGTCCAAATCGACAATATCAACTTGTGCAGTCAATAAACTAATATGTGATTCAAATTTAAAATAAATCTGATTAGTTAGGTTTTGTATTAAAACATCTTTCTAATAACACAACTCTTTTATTTTAACCACTTTGACGTATGAGTGATGGATTTTGTTATTAAAAGAATCATACGCCCTCAGTTAATGTTGAAATGTTAGGAATTCGTTTTAAACAGAGGAATAAACTAAAAAGCTTTTAAAATATAAAAAAATGTGAACTAAAACTTTTTCATTTTCTAACAAAAATTGTGACAAATCTCTAACACTTACAACTAATTGCCCACATTTTTAGCAAAAATATTTACTACAAATATTCATTAAGTCCTTATTGTTTATATTTCAATTCAGATTTTTATTATAACATCGTTTATATTTATTTTCCCAAAACAACAAAAACAAACTAACAACTTTAGCCAACAACGCAAAACAAGTTTGTTCATAACAATATTTTTTAAAACTTTATTTTTATATACGTACATAGATTTTTTATATACGTTTTATGGTTTC
The DNA here is from genome assembly GCA_933228675.1 of Stomorhina lunata. NCBI lineage: Eukaryota > Metazoa > Arthropoda > Insecta > Diptera > Rhiniidae > Stomorhina > Stomorhina lunata. The sequence goes on along the minus strand of OW121742.1, from coordinate 32,533,966 downwards.
ACTTCAGAGTTTATGACAAAAAAAAAAAAAAAACAACTACTAACAGAAAAATCTCGCAGATGAATAATAAAAATATATTCAAAACAACTACTACTGAGACTCAAAATAAAAACACAAAACACACACACAAATGCAAACACAAAACACTGAGTTGTGTTCATTTCAATGCTAATTTCTGGTAATATGCGTGTAAATTGTAGCCCACTAACTTTTATAGACGCTTATACACCAAAATACAAAAAAAAAACTAGAAAAAAAATACAGCAACCAAAAACTAAAATATAAAAAAAAACTTTTAAGTAAAATTGCTGGTAATTTGAATATATTTACAAAACATACGACAGCTAAACTATACTTACACATGCAGAGTTATATGTACATGTGTGTAATTTAGTCAACAATTTTACATACATGTAAATTTCTATACAAGTAAAACTTGCATAAATTACTTACATTTAAACTTATGTGTGTGTGTATACACGTTTATTCTATTACTTTGTAACAAACTGTAAGAGACAATTCATAAATATTTAAATTCATAATGTTTTGATGTAGCAAAAGAGTTGAGATTTTATTTTAGATGGCAATTTTGTTAAGGATGTGTATATGTCTGTCTGCCCCGTTTGTCATTGAGTCTTATACAAGTTCATACATATGACTTCTATGATGTTGTTTTTGAGAGTCGTTTTTTCGGTTGGCTTTTTATTTATACAGTTGGTTTTGTTGCTCGGTTGGTTGTTCTTGTTGATGATGTCTCCTAAGTTATAACCTCAAAGTTGTGTATATTAAATAACACACTCACATCATCATTTGCAATTTAAATACATATGGGGTTTTCTGAGAATTGAGGAAAAAAATGTTGGTAACTTAAAATTTGTAAAGGAAAAAGACTATAGCCCAAACTAGAACAGATATATTATAAAATCAAGAAGACGTTATTTAAGATTTATTTGACATTTCGAGCAAAAATATTTGTAAAGGTCTAAAGGACCTTTGTTATATCATTGGAGGTCTAGTAGTATGTCTAAATGTATTAAAAACAAGTAAGAAAGAGCTATAGTCGGTCAAGCCCGACCATACGATACCCTTCAGCACTAAGGTCAAAGATGTTCTTTTTTCTGTATAAAGATACATATTTGCTAAATTTTACCATCATAAAACATTTTCTAAAAACTTCTGTATTTAAGTTGTTTCCTTCATTTAGACTTATATAAGAGCTAGGGTCAAATGTGGACCGACTATCTCGAAATTTATCAGATTGATAACAGTTGTCACAAAAATTATGTATGCAAAAAATAAATTTGAAATTCTCATTGTCTTCAGATTTAAGAGCGTTTTAGTGATTTTTCTTTCATTTAGTGCATTTTGACAGAAGAGTTTGTATGGGAGCTATGGTCAAATGTGGACCGATTTTATCGAAATTTAGTACAGTGATCTTTGTTTACACAGGTATTATGTGTTTTCAATATCATCAAAAAATATTGATATTTGTGGCCAATATATCAATTCCGGGAAGTGGGACCTATGGGAGGTACCATAAATAATCGACCGATATTGATTAATTTCAATAGCCATGGTCCCACTGCCAAAGAAATGACATGTGCCAAATTTCATCAAATTATCTTTAGAATTGCGACCTGAGTCGATTTTAATGCGCGGAAAACTCAATGTTGTATGCTCACGCATAAACGCACGGCGGATCATGTTACTTCATCTGTATTAATGGGTGGTGAAAATATCGAGGAATCAGATACTCTTGATGTTCTGGGCATGAGAATTCAATGTGATGTCCGGTGGACTGAACACATTTTTCAAGTGTCGAAAGAAGCATTCAAGTGTCTCGGTTTTCTAAAACGGTGCAAGACATACTTCACTTCATCTGATCTCCTTACTATTTATACCACCTATATCCGACCGAAAATGGAATACAACTCTCATGTATGGGCCGGTGCTTCAAAGTCTATTTTGGAGCTTCTTGACCGAGTACAGGAGAGGGCGAAGGTGCTTATTGGTGACAGTAGGGTATCCAACTCTATTGATTCACTGGAGCACCGTCGCAATGTGGGTTGTGTCACACTGTTCTATCGTTACTACTTTGGAATGTGCTCTAATGAAATCAGGGAACTCGTTCCCGAAACTAGAATTTTTTTACGCAATACACGTCTATCTGTTAGAGCTCATCCCTTCGTAGTCGATTGGCCAGTAGACAGAACAACACACTACAGAGAAAATTCATTCTTTAGCCGTACAGTTCGTATGTGGAATTTACTTCCCGCAGAAATTTTTCCTGCCAGTTGCAATATAGGAAAGTTCAAATCAAATGTCCATAAACACTACTCCATCTATCCACCCTCCCATAACCTATTTTCCTAGTTCCAACACAATGCATTGCATAAGTAGGGGTCATCCCCTGAGTGCTGGTCCTAATAAAAAAAAAAAAAAAAAAAAAAAAATCGACTCGAAAAGTGATTCTATGTCTATTGGTATACCAAAAAGTGGGTCTAGGACAAATATTTTTTTGCGTTACATACATCAGCACAAACTTATAACACCCTTTTTACTTATGGTGAAGGTTATAATAAACCATTTGTACATCTCGAGTTTGCATTCATCCAATTTTTGAATTTGTATTCATCCACTTACATAACATAACCTACTTAACTATAAATCATAGTCATACAGCAACTTTTATAAAAACTTATCATCCTACCTTCGTTTCTAGCATTATATATTATGTTACATAGAACTCTATGATTAGATATACCCATACATTTGTATATATAATTTAAATGCATATGTATGAGTATGATTTTACCAAGTTAGCATACATTGTATAAAATAATACTGACATAAATGTGCATATAAATAACAGCGAGTAAAAAAAAAAGAAAAAACCCCTTTAGTTGCTAAAATAGTTGTTTAGTAATTTTAAATATATGCGTGTGGGATCCTATTATATAAATGTATACTTGTTTGAATATGTAGTGACTTTGTGTATGTTAATTTGTTGCAGTTGTCTTGTAAATTTTTTTTAGATATTTTTAGAGTAATTCCATTTTTTACATAGTAAAAAATAGAATACATAGATATATTTAAGTACATTTTTCTACTAATATATTCGGGGTTTGAAAACAATGAAAGCCACAAGCTTTCACAGAAACAACCTATGTAAAATTTGTTCCCTTGTGTCAAAAAAAAACGTCTGTGTCCAATTTTATTGAATTATCTTTAAACTTATGATCAAATCGTTAATAACAAGCTTACATGAACCCTAGCTTGTCAACTAGCTGGACGGTCAGTGATAAATCGACTCAAAAAAAGATTTTGAGATGACTGGTTTACTTAATATTGGGTAAAAAACTAATAAATAAATAAATTTAAATACGTCTTAAACATCAGCACAGACCCAATACATCATTTCCAAATATGCTGGTGAAGGGTATAAAAATGTTTTTTATATGGCAAAATTTCACATGTATTGACCACCTTTACGTATAAGTAATTGATCGTAAATTTAAATGATCATACGCCCAAATGTATAAAATTAATTTTCAATAGTGATATTCACAACAATAACAAATTACATGTACAACAACAAAATCTCCTATCACAAGTGGTAGGAAAATAAAAAGAATGAACATAATTATGAATAAAGAAAAATTTTATTGTTATAACATTTTTTTAAAAATAACAGTGAGAGCAGTTCAGAAAGTTCATTCCTTCGCGCCTATCATCGCTCAAAACAAGGCTATGTTTGAAAAATGTTATGGGCATTTTATACAAATAATTTTCATGGTAAAGAAGTGGACTCTGAAGTAATATTCTAAACTTCAGTAGAGTTATGTTCATCGGAAACAATTGAAAAAAATCTCTATGTTTCAGTCAATCGGAGTTTATTGGAGATATTGTGGACATAAGCATAGGCATCCTACATTGTTTATTGGTTACAATTTTAAATGACTACTTGGATACGAGTAAGAGTTTTTGCTCCGTTTTGTAATAGTCGATGAAAGGTTTGTCGGGATAAATTGGCTCCAAAAAAGCAAAATCAGCTTTATCGGTGAAAAAATGCATGACAAAAGTTCTTGTAATATAATCCAAATTGAATAACTTCAGAAGGCAAAAACAATCGATGTAAGAATATTATACCAACTTACTTATCTATTTATTGAGTAAAATTTACCTCATATAACCAGGAAAGAAGTTCTGTTCCATCAAGAAAGTACAAGGCTGAACAACAAAACGGGTTGTATGGCCTGGGTGATTATTCAATTTTTTCGACAAATTATATTTTTCGGAACGGATAATAATATTGGAGAATCGAGAATAAAGAGCTAGAAAGATACTAGTGGAAAAATAATTAATCTGTACAAAAACCTGTTATTTATTTCTGTGGCTTGGTGCTAAAAGGGCCATTGTCAAAAAAATATTTTTGAGAAAATTTGATTTAAAGCTTTTGTTTTCCATTTAAATTCGTGGTAATATTGCCCAAAAAAGCTCATAAGCCTGTTCTGAGTTAAGTAAGATTAGCTGTTGGAACCAGATAAAATCTTAAATTTTTCGGAATCAGATAATTATAAATTTTCGATATAAAAATTTTATGGTATAAAAATTATGTTGTATACAAATTTTTATATACATAGAAAATTTTCGGTATAAAATTTTTTTATAGAAAATTTTCGGTACAAAATTTTTTTATAGAAAATTTTTAGTTATAACATTTTTTACAGAAAATTTTTGCACATAAAAAAAATTTTGTATAGAAAATTTATATATAAAAATTTTTCATAGAAAATTTTTAATAGAAAAATTTTCGGTATAAAAACTATATATTCAAAAATTTTCGGTATAAAATATAAAAGAAAATTTTTCGGTATAACATTTTATAAACAAAATTTTCGATATAAATATAAAAATTTTAAAATTTTTATCGAAAATTTTTCTTTATACAAATTTTTTAGAAAAATTTTCGATATAAAAATTTTTATATAGAAAATTATATGATATAAAAATTTTATGTAGAAAATATTTGGTATAAAATTTTCTATTTATAAAAGATTTTAATATAAAAATTTTTTATTGAAAAATTTTCGGTATAAATAAAAATTTTATATAAATAATTTTTCGGTATAAGAATTTTATATAGAAAATTTTTTGGTATACAAATTTTATAAAGAAAATTTTCGATATAAATATAAAAATTGTTATTCGAAATTTTTCTGTATACAAATTTTTTCAGAAAAATTTTTGATATAAAAATTTATATATAGAAAATTTTTCGATATAAAAATTTTATACAGAAAATTTTTGTTATATAAAATTTAATATAGAAAATTTGTTGGTATAAAAATTTGATATAGAAAATTTTTCAGTATAAAAATTTTCTATAGAAAATTTTTCGGTATTAAAATATAAATATAAAAATCAAGCACAGAAATTTGTTCGGTATAAAAATTTGATATAGAAAATTTTTCGGTATAAAAATTTTCTGTAGGAAGTATATATACAAAAATATAAAAATTTTGTACAGAAATTTTTTCGGTATAAAAATTTTATATAGAAAATTTTTCGGTGTAAAAATTTTATATAGAAAATTGTTCGGTGTAAAAATTTTATATAGAAAATTTTTCGGTGTAAAAATTTTATATAGAAAATTTTTTCGGTATAAAAATTTTATATAGAAATTTTTTCGGTATAAAAATTTTTTATAGAAAATTTTTCGGTATAAAAATTTTATACAGAAAATTTTCTATATAAAAATTTTATACAGAAAATTTTCTATATAAAAATTTTATATAGAAAATTTTGCTGTAAAAAAATTTAATTTCGAAAATTTTTTATTATACAAATTTGCTATAGAAAATTTTTTGATAAAAAAATTTGATATCAAATTTTTTTTTTTTTTAATAAAAATTTGTCAGTATAAAAATTTGATATAGAAAATTTTTTGGTAAAAAAATTGTATATCAAAAATTTTTTGGTAAAAAAATTGTATATCAAAAATTTGTTGCTATAAACATTTAATATAGAAAATATTGAAAACTTTTCGGTTTTAAAATTTTATTAAGAAAATTTTTGGTATACAAATAATATGTAGAAAATTTTATGGAGAAAATTTTTAGTTATAAAAATTTTTATAAAAAATGTTTTGGTATAAAAATTTTTATAGAAAATTTAGGCTATACAATTTTTTTCGATCGGAATACAATTATGGAATATTTTGAATTCCAATGCGAATTTGAAACAAAAATGTTTATTTTTAGAAATGTAGAAAAATTATTTATATTTTATATTTTACTTCTTTTCTTACCTAATTCCCCATTACAATTGCGGTGACCATTTTCTATTTGTTGCAAGCTGAGTAATATACACAAAAATCAAAATTTTAAAACTGTCTAGTACAAACTATTTTTTTTCATATTTTCACATAAATATATAATTTGTTTCCCCTTTGTAAAATATTTAGGTACTTAAATGTCCTTCTATTGTCAACCAGAGATATTACTGGAGAAAACAAGATAAAAAAAGAAAATCATATAAAAAATTTAACTTATGATTATACGCCCTCTTAGCTTAACAATTGTTGGTATGACACACACATAAAAACTTGCATATGTAATAAATATAAACTTATTTACATGAGTAAATGTATAGTTATGTGTAGTTGTAAATATGTATGTATTTACATGTGTAAATGTGTTTTGGTTTTTTTAAGGACAAACTATTGTATAATGTTATATTTATGTTACTCCTTCATTTTGTTAGGTTTCTCTTTATTTTTTATGTTTCCATAATGAAATAAATATGATAAGCTACTGTTGAAATGTTCAAGAAATCTTTGCTAGATGATGGCTTAGATATACATATAGTAACCGCAAAGGGATAGACATTATTCAGATTTTTATATTTATAACTTATTTAAAACTTAAAATTGCTATGACATTATTAAAACTGAGGTATAAGAATATTCTTATATTTTGGTATGGGAAATTTTGTGGATTTTTAGGATTATTTGGATAACAAAATTCAGTTCAAAAAGAGCTATAAAAATCGAAAACCTATGTCTTGTGTAATAAGACCTTTGTGATAGCGCTGGCTTATATCTCGTCCTAATAATATTTAATACCACTTAGCTTCGAACCAATTTCTTAGCAAAAAACGTTCATCCTTTCATCTAATGTAATACTTTTCCTTTCGTCTGACATAAATTCTTAATCTGTTTGCCTAACTCGAAAAAGTCTCTAACCTTCAGTATAGAAAATTAGTTTGTTTCCTTATTGTAGGGTATCTGATGATTCAGCTTGACCGCCTTTACTTCTATAGTTATCTTTATTTGGATTTACCATTTACATTTACCACAAACATTGTTGTGGGTCAACAACTTTTTAAATTGTGTATTATTGTTTAGGTTTATTCGTTCGAAAACAAAAAAAAAAAAAAATAAATAGGGTCATAAAAATAGAATATAAAAAGTTTTCAAAACAACTAGAAATTTAGCACAAAGAACTTTAGAAAAGAAATGGAAAAGCTTTAGCTAAAAGTTAAATTACACAAAAATCATAACCAAGAAATACAGAAGAAATTGCTTGGAATATTTAAATAGTATCTGATTACACTGGTCAACAAGAGAAATTAAATTGAAGTCTTACTATTTAATCTTGATGTACCCAAAAATTAAAATACTATTTGTTTTTAATTATTTCTAAAATTACAGATTTTCTCAGAGGTTGTTCCATTGATTTTATTATTTATATCCTCTAAATTTTTTATCTAAATTCGTTCCGAATCTGTTAAAGGCTTAAAATTTTCCTTAAGCCTTTAACAGACAATTTGTTCATTTGGTCAGAGAATGTACAATTAGTCAGTTTTCGGAAAACTTATATAAATAGTCAGTTTTTGAAAATTTTCTTTTAGACATTCAATATTCGAAAACATTTTTTTTTTTTCAAAAAATATAATATAAATAGTCAATTTTCGAAAAATTACGTGTAAATAGTCAATTTTAACAAAATTTCCGATGAATAGTAAATTTTCAAAAATTTTTCTATAAATAATCAATTTCGAAAATTTTACTATATATATTCAATTTTCAAAAATTTTTCTACAAATAGTCAATTTTCAAAAATTTTCGAAAAATTTCTTATAAATGGTCAATTTTCGAAAAATTTCCTATAAATAGTCAATTTTCGAAAAATTTCCTATAAATAGTCAATTTTCGAAAAATTTCCTATAAATAGTCAATTTTTGAAAAATTTCCTATAAATACTCAATTTTCGAAATATTTCCTATAAATAGTCAATTGTCGAAAAATTTCCTATAAATAGTCAATTTTCGAAAAATTTCCTATAAATGGTCAATTTTCGAAAAATTTCCTATAAATAGTCAATTGTCGAAAAATTTCCTATAAATAGTCAATTTTCGAAAAATTTCCTATAAATAGTCAATTTTCGAAAAATTTCCTATAAATAGTCAATTTTCGAAAATTTTCCTATAAATAGTCAATTTTCGAAAATTTTCCAGTGAAAATTTCTATAGCATACTTTTGGGAGCATCAAAAATTCATGTATTTTTCATATTAATAAATATAAACATTCAAAACCTTGAAATTCTATCTGCTATTTACTTCTTGAAATAAATCACATTTTTACTTCAAAAACTTTTCAATTTTCACCTTTCATATAAAATTCATAAGTACTTTCAAATAAGTATACCAAAAATCCTAAAAGTAAAAAAAAAGAATCCTTGAAACAAACCATTAAATGAAGTCGAGTTTTCTAAACAAAACAAATCAAAATTTTTTTCTCTGGAAAGCAATTCCAAAACATACAAGGAAGAAAGAAAGAAGATTCCGTAAATGTGAAGACATTTAAGACATTTAAATAAGACACTTGAACAATACATTTTACGGCTCTAAACCGAGCAGTAGAGCAAAAACAATGACTGAAAGGCAGGTATTTTTTTTATACATTTTGCGGATTTATACTGAATATGAAACAGAATATGAGTTGTAGAATTTTTTAAGGAAAAAATATACAAAATGTTATGACAATTTTTTTTCAGCATAACAAAAGCAAATATATAACAATAATATGAGAAGTAAAATGGAAAAAATGGCAAATATTAATGGAAAATACAGGTTGAGCATAATAATTGTTTGGAAAATTATAAACGAGGGTTGTTTAATGGGAAATTTAGGAAAATATAAGTAGAATCACTGTGACCAGGAGTATAAAGTTGCAACTGAAGTTAAAAGTAACAGGGAAGAGTTTGATAAATCTCATATACCTTAAATTTACAAATGTTCTAAGAAGAACAACTTTGCTTCACATATAAAGAAACGTTACATTTTGGCAAAAACTACCTATAAATTGATCGAATCGAGGCTCAATGTGATATGAAATGCTTAGAAATTGACGTGCTAACCAACTAAGCCACAGCATCTATATGGGATAAACCGTATCCTAATCATTTATAACGACAGTAGTTCTAGACGAGATTGACAGTTTATCCTGGAACATCTTCAATATAACAATCAAAAATAAAATTGCGAAATGTGAACAGAACACCAAGGCCACATATGCGGATGACATTGGTATCATCAGGAGAATAGAGAAGGATCATATCAAAATATTTTCTTTATAAAAATTTTGTTCTAAAAATTTTCTTTACAAAACTTTGTTTCTATTTTTTTTTTTAATTTAGTATTATAAAATTTTCCAAATCTTTAACAAAATTTTCAAATTTTCAATACAAAACTTTCATTTAATTACAAAAAATTTGTCTTCAAAAAAATTTAGTATTTACTTATCAAAAATAATTTTTGCAAAAAAATTTTGTACATAAAATTTAACATCAAAAACTTTAATGTATGAACATTTTCTATTCCAAAAGATTAAGAAAAATTTCATATCTATAATTTTATTCAAAAACTTTTTAAGAAAAAAAAATTTATATCGAAAAATTTCCTTCACAAATTTTCTTTATCAAAAAAATTACTTCTGCAAAATTTTTATAAGGAAAAATTTTCTTTTTACAAATTTTAAGAAAAATTTCGAATCAAAAAATTTGTTTTAAAAATTTTCTTTACAAAATCTGTAAAAATATTTACAAAAATTTTTGTGGAAAAACTTTCGATACAAAATTTTAATTTTCTATAATACAAATTTCTAGCAAAAACATAGTCTCTACAAAAACTATACACAAAAAAAAATTCTTTTTTAAAAGCTTAAGAAAAATTTAATATCGAAAAATTTTCTATAAAAAAATTTTGTTCCAAAAATTCAATATCAAAAAATTTTCTACAAAAGAAAAATTTTATCAATAATAATTTCTATGCAAAAATTTTATTTAGAAAAATTTTCTATTCCAAAAATTCTATACAAAAATTTTCGATGCAAAAATTTTCTACATAAAAATTTTCTACACAAAAATGTTCTGTATAAGAATTTTTTATGTAAAAATTTTCTATACAATAAAGTTCTTTTTAAAAATTTTTTATATGCAAATTTTATATACAAAATTTTCTATATTAAAGCGTTCTATACAAAAATTTTCTATAGAAAATTATTCTTTGAAAAAAGTTCTATATAAAAATTTTTTATGTAAAACTTTTCTATAAAAATTTTTTTTTATAAAAATTTTCTCCATAAATATTTTCTATACAAAAATTTTCTACACAAAAATTTTCTGTACAAAAATTTTCTACATAAAAATTGCCTACACAAAAATTTTTTATATAAAAATTTGTTACAAAAATAGTTTCTACACAAAAAATTTCTATAGAAATTTATTCTATACAGAAAAGTTCTATATTAAAATTTTTCATATAAAATTTTTCTATACAAAAATTTTCTTTATAAAATTTTCAATATAATAGTTTTCTATACAAAAATTTTCTATACAAAAATATTCTATACAAAAAAGTTCTAAATAAAATTTTTTTACATAAAATTTTTCTATATAAAAATTTTCTCTATAAGAATTTTCTATACAAAAATTTTCTATATAAAAATTTTCTGTATAAAAGTCATCTCTGGAAAAAATTTTCTATACAAACATTTTCTACATAAAAATTTTCTACACAAACATTTTCTATACAAAAAATTGCTCCAGAAAATATTCTACACAAAAAATTTCTATAAACAAACTTTTTATAAAAAAAATTCTATATAAAAATTTTTTATAAAAAAATTTCTATAAACAAACTTTAATTGGAAATTATTCATGCGAAAATGTGCATATAAAAAATTTTCTGTATTCAAATTTTTGTAGAATAACTTTTTATGCAAACACTTTTAAATAAAAAATGTCTTATTTAAATTTTCGATACAAAAATTTTCGTTTGAAAAATATTTTATGCAAAAGTGTTTTATATAAAAATATTTTTATACAAACATTTTCTATATAAAATTTGTCTATGCAAAAATTTTCTATAGAAAAAGTTTCGTTTATACAAAACATACAAAACTTTTATATCGAAAATTTTGTATATCAAATATTCCAGACTTTCAAAAAGTACAAAATTTCATACTATCCTCGTATCTTAATAACAGAAAACTGATTCCTACCTTCTTTCCGGAAAAAACATACAAATTTTTGAAAATGAACAAGAAAAATTCTAAAAAACAATATTTACACAATAAACCAATTGCAGTATAGTAGTATTTGTAGTAATGTAATAGTAGTAGTGAGTTGTGTCAAAAGCATTTAACCTGAAAGGACATTTGGCAATTTAAGGCTGTCAAAGTGTCAATTGTTTTACGTTTTAATAAAACAAAAAAACGTTTTTGCAATTATTTCACTTTTGTTTTTGGTAGAGAACATTTTAGAGTTAAGAGCTGGTTTTTGAAGAAAAATCTCAGACATAGACAAGAATGATTAAGCCTGTTTTAGAAAATTGGTTATTAAGGAAAATTGAAAAAATAACTTTTGAAATTACTTTATGGTGCTCATGACTTTTTTTTTCCTTTTCTGCTTTTAGATAATAATTTCATTTGTGACTGTCGCCTGCAATGGTTGTATGAATTGAAAAATCGTACACGTCATCCTCAGTTGCGTGACTCTTTGGAGAAGTTCGTATGCAATTTACAGGAGCCTCACTTGCACAACTTCATCGAACCCGTACCCAATCATGTCTTGCAGTTATTAAATGTGGGTGGCTTAAGTGGTGCGGCCAGCAATGACCAGTTTATGGGGGGTGTCTCGAAAAAACATCATACCAAAACACGCCAAGGAGGTCAAAGACGTAACAACAAGTTTGAGGGTCAAATTCAATTAACAGATGATGGCCAACATGATGATCACAACTTGGAAAATTCAGCTTCATTGAAAAAGAAACGTGCTCTTTCCCAATACCAGACCATGGGTAGTTTAGATAGCTCGGTAAGCAGCAGCAGCAGTAGCACTAAGGATACCAGTCATCCTCCTGTAGAAAGTCATTATATCTTTGGAGGCCCTGACAGCAATAGTGGCATGCATAATGACTATTTTGAGCCCAACTCTGAGGTGATGATGACACATCCTGGCAAAATGGAAGATGAATTGGAATTGATGAAACAAAATGCTTTATATTCCCAGCATAATGATGTCTTGGCCTCGGCACAGGCTCACAATCATTTAGATAATAATGATTTAGTGCCGGTTCATGCTTTGGCCATACCAGTACGTCTTTTCCTCTTAAAGCCCGAACGTCTGCCCTGTCATGAGGAGTTAAGTGATCCCACAGAATTACCTTTGTCCCGAGATCTTATGGATGCCAGGAGTAGTAATGTGCAGGTTTTATCTGCTTCAGTAAATAACTCGTTAAGCAAACATTCCTTTAATTTGATTTGGCTGATATTAGCCATTATCTATGGCTCGCAAGTTGGCTAAAAAGGTATAGATTTAGCCTTAATTGAAACAAAAAAAAAACACTAAATTATTAGTTTCATTTTATTTCTTTCTTTTATTTTATAAAAAAGGGGTTTGAATTGTAAGAAAATAAAAAAAGGGTTTAAAGCAAAAAATTTACAAAATAAAAAATTATAAATATAAAATTAATTTTGGGGTCATTTTTCACTAATTCAAATATAAAAGAAAAAAACTAAAAAAATTAAAAAAAGTCAAAAAAAAAAAAGAAATCATAACATCCTAAATATAAGCTAAATAAGTAATAATTTCAAAAATTCACCTTGTGTTCTTATTCATTGAAAGAAAAGTAAAAAGAGAAGAAAAAAGAAAATTAAGAAAAAAATTATAAATTATCCTAAGTCCCTCATAAATTTGTGTTGTGCTTTTTTTTCATATAAATGTAAATTAATGAAAATTATAAAAACCAAAAAAAAAAAAGAAAAAATAAAATCATAAGAAATTTCATCTTAAACAACTAAATCAGGTCTTTAGTTTTAACTTTAACTTATAATTTTTAAATGTATCTTTTAACTATTAAATTTAAGAACTCTCATCATTACATTAAAATCATCTTAAGATTTAAGTCAAAAACAAACAAAAAAAAAACACAAACTATAATTTAAATATTTCCTTCAAATAAATATTTTTATTATTGCTTTATAGCTTTTGCCTAATTTCAGGAAACCAAAATTAAGAAAAAAACCAAAAAATAGCCTTTAATTTATTTAATTTTTATATTTATATACATAAATTAATTAAACAAAAAAGAAAAAAAAAGAAAGCCAAAGCAGTCCAATAATAATTTATTTTATAAGTCATAATTTAATTGTAAATACACTGAATCATCAGAATAATGAGATAAATGAATGAATGAAAAAAAAAACAAAAAATTAAATTAATAAAAATTAAATACACTAAAAATACAAAAACAATTTTTTCAAAATTTTTTATTATTAGTTTTTACATTAGAGTAAATAAAGAGTGTTCTAAAAAAAATATGCATTTACTATTTTAGACAAAATTTATCCATAGTGCAAGAAATAATTTATTTTTTGATCAAGTTAGTTTCTATAGATATGTCAGATACTATTATTTTAGAAATTATTAATTTTCAATAGTTATTTCAATCAAAATGGACTGCGAAAAAAAAGTTCGTGAAAATATAATTAAAACTTTTCAAAAAAATCCGTCATGGACTTTTAAAAAAATAGCTAAAAATTTGAAAGTTGACCCTCGAACGGTTTCTAATGCCATCAGACGGTATAAGGAAAACCTGAGCATTGAAAGAAAGAAGTCGAGGGACTCTTTCGAAGAGCGCCTAACACTTCTTTAAGAAAAGCAGCTCGTACGGTGAAATGTTCTACGAATTTTGCACATAGAGTCAAAGCTTATGCTGGACTGAAGACATACAAAGTCCAAAAGGTTCCAGATCGCAATGCTATAAAGAACTTAGAAGCAAAAAAACGAGCGAAAAAAATGAAGTCTGATTTTATAAAAAAATACACCTGTTGTGTGATGGATGATGAAACATACGTACTGGCAGACTTTTCTCAACTTCCTGGTCAAGATTTTTATGTTGCTGATAAACGGGGCAATGTTCGGCAAGAGTTTCGCACAAAAAAACAAACAAAATTCCCTAAGAAGTTTCTCATGTGGCAAGCTATTTGCAGTTGTGGCAAAAGAAGTAAAGTATTTGTGGCATCTGGCACAATAAACACAGAAATTTATATAAAGGAGTGCCTACAAAAACGGTTGTTACCCTTTTTAAGAGAGCACAGAGTGACTACATTTTTTTGGCCCGATTTGGCATCATGCCATTATGGAAAAAAGGCACTTGAGTGGTACTCAAAGAATAATGTCATTTTTGTACCACGAGAGGCAAATCCACCTAACTGTCCAGAACTTCGGCCTGTGGAAAGGTATTGGGCTCTGGTAAAAAAGAAATTGAAGAACACAGGAAAGATTTCCAAAAACATGTCCAATTTTAAGCGCAGGTGGAACACATGCTCCAAAAAGGTATCAGAAGCAACTGTAAAATTTTCAATGGGAGGGTTTCCGAAAAAAGTCGATAATTTTGCAAAACCCGAGTACTAAGTAAACATTTTAATGCTAAATGATTTTGTATAATATGTCATTATATTTGCGTATTTTGTAGAGTTTTTATATTAAAAGGTTTGATTTTTATTAAAGAAAATCCAACTACAAATTTTATTTAGAGCACTCTTTAATGCATTAAAAAGGGAATTACAACACCCAAAATCTTAGACAATTTGTTTAAATTTTTCCACTCAGCTTCCACCCCAAGTTTTTTTCACTATATTTTGCTTATTGTAACAAACTCTTTTATATAAAACATATAAAGTCAAGCTAGGTTTAGAGGAAGAACATTTGTACAATCCTTTGAAAAGTGATTTTGTTTTTCTAAAACGTGATTGACACTTTGTACAAAAAATGAAAAGCTATAAGCGGTCAAGAATGTGTTTGATTTTGTTATCTCACGAAATGTTTAGCCGTTTTAGCCGTTTCTCTTAAAGCCTCATGTGGCTCTTCGGTGCCTTATCTGTGGCTCTAATAATTCTGCTTTTGATTTTGTCTACATTTTTTTTTTTTTTTAATTTTTCCATAAAAATTAATCACAAAAAAATCTCAAAATTTATAGTGACATTTTACTATTAAAATTAATTAAATTTTTAAAATTATACTTGTTGACAAGTAACTGGAGTTAAAAGAGATGAAAACGGATCACGTTTTGCAAAATTACCATTCACTATCATAGGTCTAAATATTATTCCGACACCCAATTTTTGGTATACCGATCAACACTTTTTGTGTATAATATAATTCAGCTAAAGGGTTATTAGCTTCATCAACCGGGTTCGCAAAAAGGAAAGAAATTGGATAACTATTATTCTTCACTATTATTCTTCACTTTTCTAAATACTTTGTGGTTCAAATCAGTAACTGGATTTTGGTTATCATGCCAATTATCCATTCATCTTAGGGTCTGAGGGGTTCGCAGTATCTCGATTCGAAAAAAAAAAATATTTTTGAAATACAATGCTTTAAGCACTTTAAGCACAGAATTAATTTTCTAATCGGGATACATAGTAATCCCCACTAACATTTTTAAACGTTTGATTGAACCACGTTTTTACTTGGGTATAATACACTCAGAATATTATGTAAGTAAAATTAACTTAAAATGTAATTTGAAATGAATGAATATTCATTTAAAAACTGGTCAACTGATTTTTCATTCAAATTCAATAAATATTTCATTTAAATTTAACTGACAAATATTTAAACTACATTTTCAGTTTTAAAAACGGAATATTCAGTTGTTTTCAAAAAAATTACTGACAAAAATTTAAACAACATTTTTAGTATAAACAAGTAAGAAAGTGCTATAGTCGGCCAAGCCCGACCATACGATACCCTTCACCACTATGGTAAAAGGTGTTCTTTTTCTTGTATAAAGACAAATATTTGCTAAATTTTGTCATCAAACAAACATTTTCTCAAAACTTATATATTTAAGCTGTTTTTGTCATTTTGACTTATATGGGGGCTAGGGTCAAATGTGAACCGATTATATTGAAATTTAGCAAATTTATTACAGTTTATACAAAAATTACGTATGCGAAAAATAAACTCAAAATTCTCATTATCTTCAGATTTATGAGCCTGTTTTTATTGGTTTTCGTCTCATTAAGTGCGTTTTGACAGAAGAGTTTGTATGGGAGCCATGGCCAAATGTGGACCGATTTCAACGAAATTCGGTACAGTCATTTAAGTTTACATAAGGAGTATTTGTTTTAAATTTCATGAACAAATATTTATATTTGTGGCCAATGTATCAATTCCGGGAAGTGGGACCTATGGGAGGTACCATAAATAATGCACCGATTTTGAAGAATTTCAATAGCCATGGTCCCGTTATCAAAAAAATGATCTGTGCCAAATTTTATTAAATTATCTTTAGAATTGCGACCTGTAGTTTGATTACAAAGTTTACATGGGGGTCCAGCCAGCCAGCCAGACGGACGGACATCACTAAATCGACTCAGAAAGTGATTCTAAGCCTATTGGTATACTAAAAGGTGGGTCTAAGACAAATATTTCTATGCGTTACATATGTACATCTGCACAAACTTATAATACCATTTCCACCTATGGTGGTGAAGGGTAAAAAACTACGTAAAATTTCCGCAAAACGCACAATTTTCATTTGTTTTTGTAATTAACATAGCAAAAACGACGAAACCATATAATGGTTATATCCGTTAAGGCATCAAAAAACCAAACAGACAAAACAAAGTTTGCTGTTTGCTTAGGCCATACCCCGTGATAGGCGGCCATCATTATAAAAAACTTCTTCAGTAAACAAACCTACGATACTTAAGGAAAGCCAAGAATTCAACAAATACGAATTGTAATTGATACAATAATTGGAAAAATATATAAAAACTAAACAACTGATATTTTCAATGTTTTTTTGTAGTTTGTTTTTCAAACAAATGTGTAAATATGTTAAAAATAAATTTTCATGTAAATTTAAATGAATATTCATTTGAAAACAACATAAACGAAACTTCCTAAACAAAATACAATCAGTTACTGTAATAATTTCCTGAGTGTAGAAATATTTTTCACTGGGATAAATATTTTCATTAACCCTCATACGATCTTCGAGTGAAATTTCACCCATTTTTAATTTTAGAGTCATATATCTTTTACTAGTTTTTATTAAAACAAATAAAACCAGTTTGTAATTTTTTAAATTGATATTTTGCATAAAAAAAAATTAAAACTTTCTAGAAATAATTAATCATTTAGAAAATATTTGAAATGTAACATTAAAGTCCTTCGGGTGAAATATCACCCATTAAGAAAAACGTATAATTTTTACCAAATATTAGACAACCACCTAAAGAAAATGTTATTAGGGATCAAGTTGGTAAAGCTTATTATGATTCTTGTTACATTACTAGTATAAAGAACGAATTTTTTTTATGTTTCCCGGAACTTTTACGGAAAATTATAGAAAGTATACGAACGTTCAGGGGCTTTGTGTTTATGGAAATGATTGGCATGATATTGATGATGTTCCATTACAATAGTATATGCCTTCAAAACCTGCCAAATATGACATAAAACTTTGGGTTCTGTGTGATAGTATCACAAAATTTGCATGGAATTGCAAGCAGATATACCGATAAGTACGCTGCGGGTGGTTTTACACCCTATCAAAGAGTTGTTAAAGAGATAAAACACTATTGTGTACACATTTCGCTCCAAAAAAAAATGTTCTTGCCCAAATCAACGAAACAAGAACTTCATACGTGTTGTTGTTTCGTTGATCTTTGTTCATGTTGTTTTTTTTTTTCATGACAAAATTTCACTTGTGCAATACGTTACAAAGAACTATAAAATTGTCAATGCTCTTAGTACTCTTCATCATGACAGATCTTTACTGAATGAAATACATAAAGTGCCAGAGATTTTACCATTTTACAAAAAAAAACTAAAGCCAGGGATACCTTAGATCAGCTGGTATATACTTATACGGTAAAACTATTCGATGGCATATTAGCACTTAATGCGTACATTTTGTAACAGAAAATGAACGACGATTGGAATAAAGAAAAACTATACAAAATAAGGTTATTTCTTTAATAATTGGGAATGGAATTGGTTAAAAGAGAAATTTAAATGCGACCTTCTTTACAAAGGTCATATTAGGCAATATCGCTGATGAACACTATATGTTAGTCAAGCGGTATAAAAAAAACATCAGGTTTCAGATGTGAACTTTGCCTGAAGAACGATAGGAAGGCATATTCATTATATACAAATTTTGAAAAATTTATTTGCGGCAACATAAAATTGCATATTTTGTATTAAAAATCCTATATTTTCGTTTCAAAATCACTAAATTATACACAGGGTGATTTTTCACCCGAAGAACTCTACTGTAACTTATTTTGAGGAATGTATGAGAGTTAACAGCTTAATGACATTAGAGTTTCTTATTCCGGCTAGGCACAGACATTATTGTGGAAGAATCACAGTTTCGAGTTAAAATGCCCTTAAAATTTCTTGACATCAACCCAACGATCTTTTTCGTACAAGAAAGTTAAATATTTCGGTATTGTTTTTTAAATGTTACGAAGTAAAGAGAATGATAAAGAAAAAGTTGTACAGTGATCGGTGTTTCTAGAAGGTGCAAGGACCTGGACTTAGGGTTTGAAGTAACAAAAACGTCAACACTGGAAACATATGTTGGTTCATTAGCCAGTTTAGCTAGGAGTTTTTAATTGGCGAATAACTTTACATATATATATAGTTCCCACACAACATCCGATTCTATTTTTAGACTCGTTGAAAGGGACCTACGTTTTAAGTCTGGTTTCGAACGGCAAATGCATTAGTTAGAGAAGTTTTACATAGCCTAAGACTCAATAACCAGTGGTTAGCTAAGTTATGAAAATTATAATTTTTTCAAATTGCTCTGGCCAGGGATGGCACCTCTGATATGCTAGGTATAAGACTAACCTGCTATAACACGGCATATTAGAAGTTATATGACTCGAATGACTAAGCCAGTATAAATTTAAATCTCCTGACAATGTTACTATGACACAAAAATTAAGCACAGAAATCTCTTAAAAAATTAACAAAAAAAACATAGAGTGTTTTTATCCAACCTAAAAATGGCTCTTATTGATATCACTAGCGCCCACTCCCGTTCTATATTAAGACTCATCAACAAGATAAAATTCTAAAGTCATTACGTATTTGTGGTTATTAAATGTATGATGGTAATTTAAAAAAAAAACCCTTTCTCAAAAATTGGTCTAAAGATTTTTCGTAGAATGTTCATCTCAAAAGCTCTAAGAATAGCCTGTGCAAGTGCCTATGATTCATCACTATATAATAACATCGGTATTACAAGCGTTTTATAGAGCGTGATTTTAGTTTTTACAGATAATGACTTATTTTTAGTTGCGTACCAAGGTCAAAAAAGCATCTGTTGGCAAGCATGATTCCTTGGCGTTACCAAGGTAAATACATTGTTTTACAACCTCGAATCTATGGTTCTAAACGATCAAATGTTGGCCAATTCTGGTGAACTATCTGCCTGTAGAAACCACCGACTTGCCTGAATTCCCGTTTGACTACCAATTATTCCGATAGGGTCTTGCTTATTCTAACTAATGAGGTTGTATTGTCATCCTAACCTTATTAGGTTTGTAGGAATGCCAAAGTCAAACATTTTTTTAAATAACTTCTTTCGTTTTGGGTTATCGGAAGAAAATTTGTAGTCAATGAAGAGATGATATGCGTATATTTGCATGTCAGGGATTTGACGTAGTGTGAATATTTGGTCAGTGGTAGAATTAAATGGTCTAAAGAAATTGAAAGAAGGAATTAGCAATATGTTGCCGTTGTCCGCGATGTCGATGGAATCACAAATGTTTTCTCTGAGTAATTAATCTGTTATCGTTAGCAATTTGATAAGATTTTAGCTTAATGACGTCAAACTTTCCTCGAAATACTCAGAAGTGTTCACACCTTGGCTGTAACAAGTTAGTCGTAGTCCATATTAGCTCCTCGAAATGAGCACACATCTAATACGCTTTAAAGGTATCTTCTGTCAACTATAATATGACCTGATTTTTGTTTTATATGATTGGGAGACACCCAAGTCGCTTTATGGATTTAAGGTATGGAAATCTGGTGCTGCTCACTACCATAATTTGGAGCCGCCGCAATGGAGATCAACCTTACATCATTGTCGTATGTTTTGAAATGAAACTTTAGTTAATCAATAGTAGATGTTTCTGTTTATCAATAGAGTAGACTATCCTACACTCACCAATAAGGCCCTTTACCCTTTCCAATATACGTTATGTTCACTATATATTTGTTTTGGCTCAAATTATAAAGAGCTGATCTATGTGTCGCCTTATTTTAGTATAAAAATATAAATAAAAAAGAGCCAACCATATATAGCAATCAATGAGCATATCTTACAAACATTGAAATTCGATACATCTGATACATCTGCCCAGTAAGTGAGTAATAAGATAAGTAGGGCAGGGCAGTGACATAGGAGATACGTGGTAGTTTCTTCCTCTTTACCGTTATAAAAACTTCTACTTTGAAGATTCTTTGAAGATTTAGTCAGAGGATTGATATTAGAGTTCGTAGTTTATGACGCGGTAGAAAGACCAAGAATGCAACATACTTATCGTATGTTTGCCAAGTTAGTCTTATTTCTGTGGATCAGTTGTTCTGTGCGGACCTAAATAAAAACTGCTTAATGAGCAAACAGGCTTTATACCTATGTCGCAATCAAAATTTTTGAAAATCGGTTCATGTTAAACCCTCGAAAACCAGTTAAGTGCTAATAAATATTAAATTTAGCAGAATGTACCCATAGTTTCTATATAAACATCACTTCGGAAAGCCACTTAAATGCTTATAAATGTTGTACTTTGAAATGAGAACAAAATTTGTTTATTTATCATTTGGTCAAAATTTGGAAATATTTAAGATATAAATTTAATAGAATTCAATGGAAAAGTTAACTATAATACTATTAGTTGGTAATAAATTGTTTCATGCTTTGGCAAAATTCTTTTTTATCAGAGTTAAAAAGGAATGATTTACATCGTCAGTGAATTAAGCTCATCTTAATTGTCTTAAGTATGAGGAATCGCAATTTTTCTCACTTTGGAATAATAGCTCTTATTAATATTCAACGAAAAAAATGTCGATTTGTCCACTCATAATTAGTTATACAAATTTCATTTTACATCGGTCTATAATACAAAGATGACCAGGTAAGATTTTTCCTAGTTATTGATTTTTTATTTTCATTTAATGAAAAATTTAAAAAGCCTTTATATTAAAAGTTGATTATTGGTTTGGCGACTAGGAAGAAGTTATTCTAAGACTAAGACCTACTTTTAAGAGTCTAAAGGAGCTACTACAGTAATAGTTAAATTAAGGGTTTGCAAATTTACCAGGCATTATTAGAATAAAGGTAAAAAAAGCTCCATTTAGCTCGTAGTTGATCTAAATGCAATATACATTTTGTTTTTATTTCCTTAAGTTTAGGAGATATAATGTCACCGATTTAGTTGCATTTTTGTCAACATATTTAATTTCCAATTTTTTAAAAATAAACAAAAATTATAAATTTTTTACGGGATGCATTAAACGATATTGGATCTCAGGTAGATTAGTATCCCCTCAACTACATGTGGTATGAACAATGCATAATATTATATAATATTTCTATAAAATAATTTCGTTATTTACATGTTTAGTATTTCTAAAGGCTATATCTATCCATATTGATTTTAAAACACAGATTGAAATAACACCATCTAATTTGATCGATATAGTTTTAACAAGTTAGAATGCAGGGACCGTAGCTGTTATAACTTTTATCGTAAAAGTCAGAAAATAAAAGTTATTTTTTGACTTTTATTTTTTCGAGCAGAAATAAAAGTTATTTTTTACTTTTATTTTTTCTATAAAAAATAACAGTAGTTTTTACTTTTATTTTTTCAAGCAAAAATTAAAGTTATTTTTTATTTTTTGTTTTTTCGAGCAAAAATAACAATTATTTTTGACTTTTATTATTTCGAGCATGAACAAAAGTTATTTTTTAACTTTTAATTTTAAGAGAAGAAAGAAAATTGTTTTTTTCCTTTTATTTTTTCGAGCAGAAATAAAAGTTATTTTTGTTTAATTTCATGATAAATTCATTAAACAATTTTTTCAAACAAAGATAATTTTTCGGTGAAAATAATTTGAATATGCTCAAAACTTATTGGAGTTGAGTTTTGCACTCATAATTGGGGCTGAAAACACAAAAATAACTTTTATTTCTGCTCAAAAAAGTAAAAGTCAAAAAATAACTTTTATTTACGCTCGAAATAATAAAAGTCAAAAATAACTGTTATGTTTGCTCGAAAAATAAAAGTAAAAAAATATCCTTTATTTTTTCTCGAAAAAATAAAAGTTAAAAATAGCTGTTATTTTTGCTCAATAAAATTAAAATCGAAAAATAACTGTAATTTTTTTTTTCTAAAAAATAAAAATCAGATTTTTAAAAAGCATCGCATTTTATGAAAATTTGGTCCAAGACTATCAAAATGGTATACTTGGTTTTGTTTCCCGACATTTACTTGAGGTAAGCAACCAACATTTACTTGAGGTAAGCAACCTCAAGTAAATGTCGGGGAATAAAACCAAGTATACCATTTTGATAGTCTCGGATCAAATTTTTATAAAATGCGATGCTTTTTAAAAATCTGATTTTTATTTTTTAGAAAAAAAAAACTAGTTATTTTAATCAAAAATTCAAAAATAACAGTTATTTTCTGTGGTCGGTCGATACCCTTCACTACTAAGGCCAAAGGTGTTCTTTTTCCTGTATTAAGACAAATATTTCCTAAATTTTGCTTCATATAGACATTTTTTCAAAATTTTTTTTTTTCTAAAAAATAAAAATCAGATTTTTAAAAAGCATCGCATTTTATGAAAATTTGGTCCAAGACTATCAAAATGGTATACTTGGTTTTGTTTCCCGACATTTACTTGAGGTAAGCAACCAACATTTACTTGAGGTAAGCAACCTCAAGTAAATGTCGGGGAATAAAACCAAGTATACCATTTTGATAGTCTAGGATCAAATTTTTATAAAATGCGATGCTTTTTAAAAATCTGATTTTTATTTTTTTGAAAAAAAAATTACAGTTATTTTAATCAAAAATTCAAAAATAACAGTTATATTCTGTGGTGGGTCGATACCCTTCACTACTAAGGCCAAATTTGTTCTTTTTCCTGTATTAAGACAAATATTTCCTAAATTTTGCTTCATATAGACATTTTTTCAAAATTTATATATTTAAACTATTTTCGTTATTTGGACTCATATGAGAGCTAGGGTCAAATGTGGATCGATTATTTTGAAATTTTTCAAATTGATTACAATTTTCACAAAAATTATGTATGCAAAAAATAAACTCTGATTATCTTCAGATTTATGAGCGTTTTAGAGATTTTTGTCTCATTTAGTGCATTTTGATAGAAGAGTTTGTATGGGAGCTATGGTCAAATGTGGACCGAAATTTGGTGCAGTGGTTTTGGTTTATATAGGCAGTATTTGATTCAAATTTAATTTGAAAATATTGATATTTGTGGCTAAAATATCAATTCCTGGAAGTGGACCTATGGAAGGTACCATAAATAATGGACTAATTTTGACGAATTTCAATAGCCATGGTCCCACTATCAAAAAAAATTATCTGTGCCAAATATAATTAAATTATATTTAGAATTGCGACCTGTACTTTGATTACATGGTTTATATGGGGGTCCAGCCAGCCATTCAGATGGACAGACGGACTGACATCGCTAAATCGGCTCAGAAAGTGATTCTTAACCTATTGGTATACTAAAAGGTGGATCTAAGACAAATATTTCTATGCGTTACATACATCAGCACAAACTTAAAATACCCTTTCCACCTATGGTGGTGAAGGGTATAATAAGAAGATCGTTATGAACTGTCAAAGTTTTAAAGACACTGTTAGCAGACCGTTTATAATTTCAGTGGTGTAAACTTTTTAAATGACAGAAATGTAAAGATGATAACACTAAAATAATAACCAAATTGTAATATTATTATTCTTTCTCTACTAACGACTAAAACTATCGATTTCGATAAAAATATTTTTTTTTTCCAAAATATTTGAATTATGAATAATTTTAAATATTACAGTGATATTTTTCCATTATTATTCAAATGAGTTCGACTACAGCCTAATTACCAAATTAACCCATTTATCAAATGCCTTGAAAAACTTAGAAAAGGCATCTGTTGAAATTTATGACAAAATTCTTTAATAAATGTGTAAGTCTATTTACAATTTGGATAATGAATTTGGCATAATAATATTGTACAAAATAAGCAGTTATAGCTCAAATGAAATTAAAATATTGCACCCTAAATTTTTAACTAGACTTTTGTAAATAAGTCTTCAAAGCCAATGCGAGTATAGCAGCCATCCTTTTTTACTCAAGCTTATATGAAAAATAAAGGAAATGCATTTAAAAAATATATTTTCTAGATAATATTCATAAATAAATTAGTTTTTCCTTTTGCAAATAGGGAAACAGAAACTTATGTTTTGTGTCCATTTTTGCGTCATAAGTATTTTCCATTAAAAATATTGTTATTCTTGTTTAAAGTTTCTATTATTTTACTAGTGTTTCGCATTAAAACTGAGTTTTCAAGTAAGATTCAAGCATTTACACACATACCCCAACATACATACACAAACATACTTAGATAAGACAACATTTACTTATCCTAGTTACAGGATAATATTATATACAAATAATCGTACTTACTAAATACATATACACACAAATACAGATACCGCAACATATATTTAAGTTTGTATATATGTATGTATGTATTTAGCTGTAATTTTTTTAAATATACTCATAAGTATATACATAACTATTATTTATTTTTTATTTTTAAATATTTTTTTAGGTCAAACACTGTGCAAATACATGTGTGTGTATCAGTGTGTACGAATGTATGTATGTATTTATGTATCTCTCTAACTACATTCCCTACTTTAAATGTAAGATAAACTAAAGATAGTTTTAGTCTGCAAATATAGAAAAAAATTGTATTACAAAAAAAAGTTCAACATCCACAAGCAAAATAGAATAGCAAAGAATGAAAAGGAATAAAAAATTAAATATATAAAACAAAATGTTCACAAAAGAATAAAATACAAAACAAGATTTCTTTTTTTAAAAGACATGAATACTACAAGATGAAAAAACAAATGTATATGAAAATAAAGTATAAATTGTAGTAAAATAAAACCCCATGTCGGCCAAAGACCGATAATAAATGAAAATCCTACACTTCACTAATGAGCAAAGCGAGCGGGTCATGTGCTGCTGGTTATTGTGGATTTGATGTGGAAGCAAAAGATTAAATGAAATAAATTATTTGAATTAAATCAAATGTATTCGTAAAAATATATAAAGGGTTTTTTTAAGGTCTTGATATTTTAAAGAGCTTCTTTTCTTGGTCGTATTTTAAGAATTTAAAAATTTTCAATAAAGACTTCCCATAATAAATAAATTGAAATTTTTCTGAAAAACTTATTTTTTTTTTTTTTTTGAGAAATAGATACATTTTTGTACTACTTAATTTTTTACTTATAAATTTAATTTTTTGTAAAAAATCAAATTTTTGTAATAAATCAAATTTTTGTAAAAGATTTTATTTTAGTGCAAAATATAATTTGAAGTCATATGTGCTGTTTATATAACACAAGCAGCTGACAATTGAGTGAAATTTGCATGTCTTTTGTTGCTGTAACAAAAACAAAATACATGTATATTTCACTCAATCGTCAGCCTAGTAATAAAATATTAGTAACAAGTTAAAGAATTAAAATTTGAATGAAATAAAATCAAGTAACAACAAGTAAGAAAGTGCTGTAGTCGGTCAAGCCCGACCATACGATACCCTTCACCACTAATGTGAAAGGTGTTCTTTTTCGTGTATAAAGACAAATTTTTGCAAAATTTGGCCATTATACACACATTTTGCCAAAACTTACATATTTAAGCTGTTTCCGTCAATTGGACTTATATGAGAACTAGGGTCAAATGTAGACCGATTTTTCTCGAAGTTTGGCGAGTTGATTACAGTTTTTACAAGAATTATTTGGGCAAAAAATAATCTCAAAATTCTCATTATCTTCAGATGTACGAGCGTTTTAGGGATTTTTGTCTCATTTAGTGCGTTTTTAAAGGAGAATCTGTATGGGAGCTTTAGTCAAATGTGGACCGATTTCAACGAAATTTGGTACAGTGATTAGGGTTTATATAAGAAATATTTGTTTTAAATTTCATCAACAAATATTGATATTTGTGGCCAATATATCAATTCCGGAAAGTGGGACCTATGGGGGGTACCATAAATAATGGACTGATTTAGACGAATTTCAATAGCCCTCGTCCCATTGTCAAAAAAAAAATGATCTATGCCAAATTTCATCAAATTAGCTTTAGAATTGCGACCTGTAGTTTGATTACAAGGTTAACATGGGGGTCCAGCCAGCCAGCCAGACGGACGGACGGACATCGCTAAATCGACTTAGAAAGTGATTCTAAGCCTAGTGGTATACTAAAAGGTCTAAAACAAGGGTCTAAGACAATTATTTTTATGCGTTACATACATCAGCACAAACTTATAATACCCTTTCCACCTATGATGGTGAAGGGTATAACAAGTATGTTAGTCTCCTTACAGTTCTACCGATCCCTTTGCAAGGGATAGAAATGAATAGAAGAGTCTTTACTAAAGCATCATAAAGCCATCAGACTCTCCAGTAAACGATTCTATTTAGCTGACACTAATATCAAGTGTTCAGATAGACCGTGGAGAAACGACCAACCCAGATGAGAAGCCTACAGTTCAGTCATGGCTGAGCAGTAAAAGAGGGGTGATTGGCCGTCTTATCTTCCTTTATGTTATAAAAACTTCTACAAAGTCATCGTTTTCGAATACATTTTCTTACTGGAGTATTTTCATCCATTCGCAAAACATGTCCTAGTTAATATAGCCGCTGCTCATTGATGTATTTTACTTACGGGTAGTATAAGCGTTTAATAGACCTTGATTTTAGTTCTTACAGATAGAACTTAATTTGTTATCTGCCAGCTTAGACCAAAATATGCATCTGTTGGCAAGTATGATTCTATATTTGTTTTCGAAACTTACATCATTATTTATGTTGGCGGCGGTACCAAGGATAACAAATTTCTTTAGAACCTCGAAGTGATAGTTCAACGATCATATACGACAAACTCAGACATTGCTTGAAAACCTTCGTTCGTATCGGGCAGAAATGAAACGGCCTCCGTCCATTATCCCGTATTAGAATAAAGCTTAATTTGACCTCACTGGTGAAGGGTATAATATGGAAATGTTGGACCGACCAAAGCGCTTCATTACTTATTTTTTTGCTATTATTTTGTTGACATTGTTCAAATATGTCCCCATGTCTGATTTTTCATAGCAACCCGCTCTTTGAGGTGTTTCTAGAAGCTCTAGTTTTTTCTAATTTTTCTATAGAATTTTTTTTATCAAAAATTTTTCTATAGAAATTTTTTTTATCAAAAATTTTTCTGTACAAATTTTTTTTTATCAAAACATTCGTTGATAAAATTGTTAATAAAAAAATTTTCTATCGAAAATTTTTTTTATTAAAAAAAATTTAAATAGATTTTTTTTTTTAAATTTAAAAAGAATTTTTTTTTTTATTTTTCCATGGAAAGTTTTTTTAACATCAATTTTTTTGTAGATAATATTTTTATCAAAAATTATTCTATAGAAAATTTTTTTATCAAAAATTTTTCTATAGAAATTTTTTTTATCAAAACATTTGTTGATAAAAAAATTTTCTATTGCAAATTTTTTTATTAAAAAAATTTATGTAGAAATAAATCTATATAAAATTTTTTCCATAGAAATTTTTTTTAAAAAAATTTTTCCATAGAAGATTTTTTATCATAAATTTTTTTGTAGAAAATATTTTTATCAACAATTTTTCTATAAAAAATTTTTTTATCAACAATTTTTCTCTAGAAAATTTTTGTATCAAAAAGTTTTCTATAGAATTTTTTTTTAATTTTTCTATAGAAATTTTTTTTATCAAAACATTTGTTGATAAAATTGTTGATAAAAAAAATTTTTCATCGAAAATTTTTAAATTAAAAAAAAATTAAATAGAAAATTTTTTTTAAAAAATTTTTATATAGAATTTTTTTTTTTTAATTTTTCCATAGAAAATTTTTTTCTTTAATTTTTCCATAGAAAATTTTTTTATCATTAATTTTTCTGTAGAAAATATTTTTATCAAAAATTTTTCTATAGAAAATTTTTTTATCAAAAATTTTTCTATAGAAAATTTTTTTATCAAAAATTTTTCTATAGAAAATTTTTTTATCAAAAATTTTTCTATAGAAAATTTTTTTATCAAAAATTTTTCTATAGAAAATTTTTTTATCAAAAATTTTTCTATAGAAATTTTTTTTATCAAAAATTTTTCTATAGAAATTTTTTTTATCAAAACATTCGTTGATGAAATTGTTGATAAAAAAAATTTCTATCGAAAATTTTTTTATTGAAAAAATTTATATAGAATTTTTTCCTTATTTAAATAGAAAATTTTTTAAAAAAAATTTTTCCATAGAAAATTTTTTTATCATCAATTTTTCGATAGAACATTTTTTTATCAAAAATTTTTCTATGGCAATTTTTTTTATCAAAAAATTTTTTATAGACTTTTTTTTATCAAAACATTTGTTGATAAAATTGTTGATAAAAAAATTTTCTTTCAAAAAATTTTTTATTGAAAAAATTTATATAGAATTTTTTTTTTTAATTTTTCCATAGAAGATTTTTTTATCATAAATTTTTCTGTAGAAAATATTTTTATCAAAAATTTTTCTATAGAAAATTTTTGTATTAAAAATTTTTCTATAGAAATTTTTTTATCAAAAATTTGTTGATAAAAAAATTTTTTATCGAAAATTTTTTTACTAAAAAAATTTATATAAAAAATTTTTTCTATTTTCTGTAGAAATTTTTTGTATCATACATTTTTCATTTTTTCAATGAAAAATTTTTTAACAAAAAATTTTCCATAGAAATTTTATTTTATCAAATATATTTCTTTAGAAATTTTTTTATCATAAATTTTTCTATTGAAAATTTTTCTTTAAAAAATTTTTTATCAAAAATTTTTCTATTGAAAATTCTTTTTATCAAAAATTTTTCTATAGAAAATTTTTTTATCAAAAATATTTCTAAGAAGATTTGAAAATTTTTTGTTATTAAAATATTTTTATAGAAAATTTTTACAGAAAAATATTTTTATCGAATATTTTTATAAAAAATTTTTTATACAAAGTTTTGGGATCGAAAATATCTAGAAAAAATGATAACTTAACATCTCAAAAAGTAATATGAATAGGAACAATATATTAATTCTATTGTTTCCAAAAAAGTACCAAATATGCACATGGAACTTTTTGGAAATTAGGGAATAAAAAGGGAAAAAAAGTAGTAACGTGTAACTTTTAAACAAATGAATGTTTATACCCTTCACCACCATAGGTGGAAAGGGTATTATAAATTTGTGCTGATGTTTGTAACGCATAGAAATATTTGTCTTTTAGTATACCAATAGGCTTAGAATCACTTTCTGAGTCGATTTAGCGATGTCCGTCCGTCCGTCCGTCTGGCTGGACCCCCATGTAAACCTTGTAATCAAACTACAGGTCGCAATTCTAAAGATAATTTGATGAAATTTGTCATAGATAATTTTTTTGACAATGGGACCATGGCTATTGAAATTCGTCTAAATCGGTCCAATATTTATGGTACCCCCCATAGGTCCCACTTCCCGGAATTGATATATTGGCCACAAATATCAATATTTTTTCATGAAATTTAAAACAGATACTGCTTATGTAAACTTAAATCACTGTATCAAATTTCGTTGAAATCGGTCCACATTTGACCATAGCTCCCATACAAACTCTTCTTTAAAAACGCACTAAATGAGACAAAAAATCACTAAAACGCTCTAAAGATAATGAAAATTTTGAGTTTATTTTTCGCATGCATAATTTTTGTAACAACTGTATTCAACCTGCCAAATTTCGGTCCACATTTGACTCTAGCTCTCATATAAGTGCAAATGACGGAAACAGGTTGAATATATAAGTTTTGAGAAAATGTTTGTATGATGGCAAAATTTAGCAAATATTGGTTTATACAGGAAAAATAACACCTTTGACCTTAGTGGTGAAGGGTATCGTATGGTCGGCTTGACCGACTATAGCGCTTTCTTACTTGTTTACTGTACGTATGTTTTTTTATAGAATAGTAAACTATGCATTTGATCATGTTATGCTCTTTAGCAAAGATGTTGCGGATGAGCCGGCAAAGGTTTTTATGTTGGTAAGACTAATATCCGTTAGGTGGCGCCACTAAAAGTTACTAAAAATTAATTAAATCGTAAACTATGCATATGATCATGCTATGATCTTTAGCAAAGTTGTAGCTATGAGCCGGTGAAGGCTTCTTAGTTGGTGGGAACAATTTCCGACAGGTGGCGCTACTGAAAATTACTCAAAGTGAGTTAAATCGCAAACTGTTTAATTGATTATTTTCTGATCTTAAGCAAAGTTGTTGCACATGAGGCGACGAAGGTTACATAGTTGGTGTGAAGAAATTTTGACAGGTGACGCCACTGAAATTTACTCAAAGTCAATTAAATCGTAAGCTGTATATTTAATCATCTCTTTAGCAAAGTTATTGCGGATAAGCCGACAAAGGTTTATTTATTGGTATGACCAAAGTCCGACAGGTGGCGCCACTGAAAATTACTCAAAGTGATTTAAATCGTAAACTGTACATTTGATCATGTTATGATCATAAGCAAAGTTGTTACACATAGGCAGACGAAGGTTTCTTAGTAGGTATGAACAACTTCCGACAGGTGGCGTCACTAAAAATTACTCAAAATGAATTAAATCGTAAGCTTTACATTTGATAATCTTTTGCAAAGTTGTTGCGCATAAGCCGAAGGAGGTTTCTGTTGGTATGACCAATTTCCAAAATAATTCAAAATGAGTTAAACTGTAAACTACGCAAACTATAAAAACTATGTATTGATCGTCCAAAAAAAAAATCAAATAATTCAAAAAATATTTGTGTAATGTCTTTCCACTAAATTTATTTTAGTACTTTATAAATAAAATATATGAAAACTTTAAAATTGGCCTCAAAATGCTTATCACAAAGCTCCGAGCAAGGCTTGGTCAACCAGGTACTAAAAAGTATTTTATTTACAATCGAAAAATTTTGGCTTTGGAAAAAGTTGAATCGCTTTTATAAATGTAAACTGAAATCAATAACAAGTAATGCGAGTGTTTTAGGAACTAAAAAAATTTTGTATGTATATCGAAAACTTTGAAAATATTTTTTTGTTTGTCCTTACCTTTGCCTATTACCCCGACTAGGTCGCTTTCTAGGTAATTACAAAAGTTGCTCATTTGTGACACCGTATAATCAAACTATGGGTATAATAATTCAACTAAATAATTCGATTTTATTGGTGCTTGCAAGTCTTCGACTTGTAGCTTATCATAGGAAATATTTCGAAAAGTAACGGGTTACTTCGACCATTTTCGAAACATAAATTTTCCATCTTTTCACCATAGCACAAAAAAGGATTTTCATTTAAATAAAAGCACAAAAAAACCGAAACTCTATAAATAAAATTTAAACCTCCGATATACTGGCGTTTCATTGTTTTTAAATTTCATTACAAATATAAAAAATTAAAAACTCTCCTTTTTTACAACAACTTTAATTTAATTAATTAAACTTAAGTACATACTATAAATGTCAATATAATTTTGAAACAAAAAATTTATGCAAAATAAAAAACTAAAGCTTGTAAAAATTTAAAAAATGCTTGTAATGAAGTTTAAAACTCGTAGGGTTAGTGTTAAATATTTAAGTAACAAATTTAATTACAAAGGAAAATGTAAATACTTAAAATCAAAATTTAATGTAAATAAATTAAATAAAATTAAATGAAATTTCTTTTAAAATTTATAAAACTAAGATAAACAAAAAATTTATTTTGTAATTATATATTCAATGGGAGTATCTCTGAGAGCTTTGTAAGTAAAATAGTGACAAAAATTTATGACAATTAAGAAAAACTAATTTCGGTAGTTTTTTCAAATAAAACTTTTATAAAAAGTAAAAGTCTAAAAAAACTTATTAAGAAATACCGAATTTAAATTTAATTAAAAATTTTTTCTTTTCGAGTAAATTTTGAAGAAAAAATTAAAAAAAAAAATTTGTCTTACAAAAATTTAAAAAAATTTCTTAGCTTAAGACTGAAAATGATTATGAATATAAACAAAATTGTTTATGAATATAAAGAAAAAAAAAAACGTAAGAAATAATATATAAAATATAATAAGGGGAAAGATAAAATGCCATTATAATAATTGAATATGATGAACTAGATTGTAAGTGCTTAAAAGAAAATAAAGTGAAAAAAACCAAAAAAAATTATATTATAATAGAATTTTTTCACTAAACATATAGAAATATTTTCTATATAATATGTAGGAATAATAAAAGAACAAAAAAAAATCTAATAGAAAAAAATTCATAAACCCTAAGGGTGACTTTTGTAACGACATACCAGCCATTTTTATTTTATAGCAAAAACTGCCTAATTTATTTTCCATGAATTTTGTAACGACATTTTTATGATTTTGCACCATTAGCTTTTCAATGCAAGATAATTTGTATGTTTAACATTTTTTAAATAACCAGAAGAGCCTGTTTATAAAAAACACAATAATCCTTAGAGATTTGACTTAGATCCTTGTTAAGAAGATAAGACTAGGAATTGACACATTTGAGTATTGTCAGTTTAAGTGTGAAGTTACAACACAATTAACATTTTCAGAATTTTTTTTTTACAAATTTTCGAAAATTTTTCGCAAACATTTTCTATAGAAATTTGTAAAAAAAAATACTATACAAGAATTTTTATAAAATAATTTTCTTTAGAATAACTTTTAATAAAAAAAAAATTTTATAGAAAATTCTTTGATAAAAAAATTTTCTATGGAAAAATGTTTTATAGGAACATTTTTGATTTTTCTATAGAAATTGATAAAAAAAATTTATAAAAATTAAAAAAAAAAAATCGACAAATTTTTAGCCAAAAAAATTTCTATCAAAAAATTTTTGATAAAAAAAATTTCTATAGAAAAATTTTAGATGAAAAAATTTCCTCAAGAAATTTTTGATAAAAATATTTTCTATAGAAAAATTTTTTGATAAAAATATTTTCTATAGAAAACTTTTGGACAAAAAAAACTTCTATAAAACAATTTTGAAAAAATGATTTATAAAAATTTTTTTTATAGAAATTTTTAATCGAAAATTTTTATTGAAAAATTTTTCTAGAGAAATTTTTAATAAAAAATTTTCTATAGAAATTTTTGATAAAAAAATTTTCTATAAAAAAATTTTTGATAAAAATAAAATTTTGGAAAAATATTTTTGATAAAAATAAAATTTTGGAAAAATATTTTTGATAAAAATTAAATTTTGGAAAAATATTTTATAAAAAAAAATTTTAAAGAAATTTTTATTAAAAAAATTTTCTATAGAAAAATTTTTCTACGGAAAAATGTTTCATAAAAAAATTTTTTTGTAGAAAAATTTTTGATAAAAAATTTTTCTAAAGAACATTTTGATATAAAAATTATCTATAGAAATTTTTGATAAAAAAAAAAATTTCTTTAGAAAAAATTTTTGAGAAAAAATTTTCTATAGAAAAATTTCTGATAAAAAAATTCTATAAAAGAATTTTGGAAAAATGTTTTATAAAAAATTTTTTTATAGAAATTTTTATTAAAAAAATTTTCTATATAACAATTTGGATGAAAATATTTTGATAAAAAAATTTTCTATAGAAAAATTGTTGATAAAAAAATTTTTCTATGGAAAAATGTTTTATAAACTAAAAATGAATAGAAACATTTTTGATAAAAAAGTTTTCTATACAAATTTTTATTAAAAAAATTTTTTATAGAAATATTTTTGATAAAAAAAATTTCTATAGAAATTTTTAATAAAAAAAATGTCTATAGAAATTTTTAATAAAAAAATTTCTATAGCAAAATTTTTGATTAAAAAAAATTTCTATAGAAAATTTTTTGATTAAAAAATTTCTATAGAAGCTTTTGATTAAAAAATTTTGTACAGAAAAATTTTTGATAAGAAAATTTTGTATAGAAAAATTTTTAATAAGAAAATTTTGTACAGAAAAAATTTTGAAAAAAAAAATTTATATCAAAATTTTTGATAAATAAATTTGATATAAAAAAATTGTTGGCAAACAAATTTTCTGTAGAAAAATTTTTAATAAAAAAAATTGTCGAGAAAAATTTTGGATAAAAACGTTTTCTCTAGAAAAACTTTTGATAAAATAATTTTTATATAAAAATTTTGATAAAAAAATTTTCTATTTTTGATAAAAAGTTTTCTATAGAAATTTTTGACAAAAACAATTGCTATAGACATTTTTGATAAACGTATGTAACGACAATACCATTGACAATACGATTTGTTCAGCACTTTCCAAAGTGATGGAGAGTATGGTAAATTACCATCTGGTTAAATATTTAGAATCTTACAACTTACTAAGCGACCGCTAGTATGGATTTCGTAGGGGGCGCTCTACGGGGGACTTACTAGCATTCCTATCAGAAAAATGGTGCCGTTCCATTCACCATTTTGGCGAAAGTAAAGTTGTGGCTCTTGATATTTCCAAGGCATTCGATGGAGCGTGGCATGGTGCACTTTTATCAAAACTTGTTGCTTTTGGTGTCGGTAATACCTTTCGATTTATATCGAGCTTTCTCAGGGATCGCACTATAAGAGTTATTGTAGATGGGGTCTCATCAAACGAGTTCAAGATCAATTCAGGGGTACCGCAAGGCTCTGTTCTTTCTTCTACTCCATTTCTTATATTCATTAACGACCTTCTATGTCAAACTTCCAACCCTATATATTCTTTTGCAGATGATAGTAACATTTACCATTCGTATTCATTTAATCATAGCAGATTGTGGCTATGAGACAAAACATGAACGAATCATTAAATCGCTATCTCGAAACCGTTTCCAAATGGTTACGTGTAAATAGAGTCGACTTTAATGCACGCAAGACCAAGTGTTGTGTGCTTACGCATAAACGCACGGCAGATAATGTTCCTTCATCTGTATCCATGGATGGTGTAAATATTCAGGAATCAGATGCTCTTGACGTTCTGGGCATGAGAATTCAATATGATGTCCTTTGGACTAAGCACATCTTTCAAGTGTCGAAAGAAGCATTCAAGTGCCTAGGTTTTCAAAAATGGTGTAAAAGATACTTCACTCCAACTGTTCTCCTTAAAATTTACACCACCTATATCCGACCAAAAATGGAATACAACTCTCATGTATGGGCCGGTGCTTCAAAGTCTATTTTGGAGCTTCTCGACCGCGTACAGGGGAGGGCGAAAGTGCTTATCGGTGACAGTAGGGTATCCAATTCTATTGACTCACTGGAGCACCGCCGCAATGTGGGTTGTATAACACTGCTATCGGTACTACTTTGGAATGTGTTCTAACGATGTCAGGGACCTCGTTCCCGAAACCCGAAGATTCTTAAGCAGCACACGTCAATCCGTTAGATCACATGCATTTGTGGTTGATTGTCCAGTTGATTGAACAACACATTATAGAGAAAATTCGTTCTTTAGCCGTACAGTACGTATGTGGAACTCACTTCCCGCAAAGGTTTTTCATGACAGGAAAATTTTTTCATATAGGAAAATTCAAATCTAATGTCCACAAACACTACTCCTTTTTCCTTCTTTCTCACAACCTTTTTTCCTAGTTCCAACACAATGCATAGCACTCAGGGTCATCCCCTGAGTGCTGGTCCTAAATAAAAAAAAATATTGGTTTAAGATCTTTCCTGGCTGGGCTGTTAACTTTGAATCCATTCATTAAAATAATTTTGTAAATAAAATTGAAAACAACTAACAAAAACAAAACGGATATATTGTATTTAATTGGTAAAATTTAAGTCGTAAATCTTGAATATTTGAACAAATTTATGTTTAAGAAATAGGCTAACAAATAGTTTAATAAATATGTAATAAATGAAATAAAAATATAATTTTACATCAAAGCTTGCAAATGATAGAAAGAAA
Source organism: Stomorhina lunata (assembly GCA_933228675.1). Lineage (NCBI taxonomy): Eukaryota > Metazoa > Arthropoda > Insecta > Diptera > Rhiniidae > Stomorhina > Stomorhina lunata. The sequence continues at coordinate 32,497,139 of OW121742.1, read as the reverse complement.
TCAAGAATTAAAAATTAAAAAAAAATCATAAACAAATAAAATTGACTTAAGTAATAAAAAATTTAAAATTATTCATTTACTTAAAGAAAAAAGCGGAAATAAATTTAATGTTATTTTTGTTATTATATTAATAAATCTCTCGATGAATATATATATATGTTTTTTTATACATACATAAAACTTATAAAGTAAAATACATACTTAAAAATAGATATAGAAATTAGTTATAGTAAATATATAAAAATAAAAAATTATATGTATATTTTTTAAGACTCTTATAAGTTTTTAATAATAAGTGTAAAATAATATTGTAAAAGGAAATAAAATGTATGAACTAAACGAAGAAAAACATCTACTTATAGATATATTTTACAAAAGTAACATAAGTAGATATAACAACCAACCAGCAGCATTTTCAACAAAAAAAAACAGAAATTTTCTTAAAAATTGTCAAGTAGAAAAACCATAATTTTTCTCGATAAAATAAAATAGAAATAAAAAAAAGAAAACTTGTAAAATCATAAAAGCCAATTCAATATTAAAAAAGAATTTCTCAAATGCCCAGGAGTCTTATGACTGAGAAAGAATAAAGTCATTTATTTCATATTAAACATAAGAAATAAAAAGATCATAAAATCAAGAAAAATATTGAAAATAATAAAAATAGAAATTCGAAAAATACAACACAAATGATACAAACAACAACTAAATAATTTATAATTTTAAAATAAACCAATAATAAAATTTTGAGACAGACAAAAATACAAACCCAAAAAAAAAATAAAAATACCAAAATTAAATTATTAAATATAACTAAAAGACACTTACAAAATAGTATATAAATTACAAAAACTTAAAATACAAAAAAATGAATTGTAAAGTTAAAATAAGAGGTAATTTATGCAGTCATTCAAATACGAGTATATTACAAGATACAAATTCTAAGTAAATTTAAAAATCAATAAATGAATTCCTCCTATCCTCTCTCCTATTCCCTCTCCCTTTTAAATTGAAAAAAAAAAACAAATGAAGAAAAACTACACCTAAATATATATTTAATGTATAAAAAAAAGAAATAAATGCAACAAAATGTTTTTTAATTACTAAGGGATTTGCTACAAAAATCTTATATATGCAAGTAAGTACAATAATAGTTTTACAAGAAAATCATTTAATAAAATATGACCAATTAAACATATAAATATTGATACTTTTTAATTTTTATGTCTCAGTTGTTTGGTTATTATGTGAAATTTACAAATATGGAAAATTAAACAAAATTTGAATGACTTTTAAGGTTTTTAAAATATTTATGAAATAATATAAAAAATTATGAAAAAGTTGAAGATATTTTTTCAGCGTCGAAAATTTGGTACTATTGACTCATAATAACGTCTAGTAAATATTTCTAAAATACACTAGTCGGCAGAATTATTTTAACTTTTTTTCTTCTTTTTCTATTTCCGGTCCTATGCAATTAAAAAAATAAATTAAAAATATTGAAAATAGTAAAAAATATTGTAGTTTATTAGAAAACAAAAGACCTTTCATACTTTAAAAGTTTTCTATATTTTTTTTAATTGAAACTAAAAAAGGAAATTTTAGGATGTAGCATAAGTATTTTTATATATTTTTACAGAGCGTATTTAAAAAATTGGTAGCTTCAAGGTCAACAAAAATGAATAATAATTATTTAGATTAATCAAAAATATATTATTCTTTAGCATTTAAGACGATTTGGTGGAGGTTCGGAGCAGAATCCACCAAGAACTGCAGAAACTCCATTGAAATCACTTTCAAAGCATTTGCGACCTCAATAACTATTTTATCATTTGTTCTTGTCAAATCTGCAGATCTGTTTTGCTTTCTGTATGACTGCACATTTTGTATTATATAAAAAAGTGGACTTTGGGGAAGCCAATCCAGAGTTTTGAACACCAGCCTCTGTTACAAATTTTGTGATATTTTGTGATCATCTTGCTCTTATGACATGGAGCGTTATCCTGTTGGAACATTAATGCTTCTCCGATCAATTTATCGCCGGAGGGAAATGCATATTCATTCAATACTCTTAAATATTGATGATGGCTTTAAGAACCTTCAACAGGAAACATGTTCCCTACTCCACTACATGAATATATCCCCAGAACATAACACTTCCACCTCCATGACTTACTTTCTGGCATACAGATGCAACATTTTTATGAACTGTTTTAATTTAATTTGACAAAAGCTACTTTATATGATGAGAGTGCACCTGCAGGCCAGAAAGTATGATATGGAGGTGATAACGCGTTCACCTTAATATCACACTTTCTGGCCTGGGGATATATTCATATATAGGAGTAGGTTCCTATTGACGGCTCCATAAGTCATCATTAATATTTAAGAGTATTGAATGAATATGCATTTCCCTCCGGCGATAAATTGATCGGAGAAGCATTAATTTTTCAACAGGATAACGCTCCATGTCATAAGAGCAAGATGATCACAAAATTTGTAACAGAGGCTGGTGTTCAAAACTCTGGATTGGCTTCCCCAAAGTCCACTTTTTTATGTAATGCAAAATGTGTGGTCATACAGAAAGTAAAACAGATCTGCGGATTTGACAAGAACAAATGATAAAATGGTTATTGAGGTCACAAATGCTTGAAAGAGATTTCAATGGAGTTTCTACAGTTCTTGGTGGATTCTTTTCCGAACCTCCACCAAATCTTTTTAAATGCTAAAGGAGATTATATTTTTGATTAATTATAATAATTATTATTAATTTTTGTTGACCTTGAAGCTCCAAATTTTTTTTAAATTTGCTCTGTGAAGATATGTCAAAATACTTATGCCAAATATTAAAATTTACTTTTTTTGTTTTAATTAAAAAAAAAATATTCAAAACTTTTAAAATATGAAAGGTCTTTTGTTTTCTAATAAATTACAATATTTTTTACTATTTTCAATATTTTAAAAAAAAGAAGAAAATCAACTGGTTTGTCAAAATAATTCTGTCGACCAGTGTATTTATCTGCATAAACAACAACAATGTTCTTACGACCGCAGTTGCCAATTTAGACAACCTCATTCTATTAAAATTAAAGTAGCGTATGAGTAGAACTTATATTGTAAATAAAAAACACTCTAGCGTATGAGTGTTTTTATTTATAATATTTGCCGATTTATTAATCATACGCAATGGTTGTGTTTATATCAAGAATACATGTCTCATACAAAACAGGTAAGTACACCATCGCGGTTCACATCTAATAAAATTGGATTTAATTTATCAGCATTAAATTGATTCCCAGGGTGGGTGAACCGATTTCGCCCATTTTTATTACACAACTTTCTCAACATATCGAAAATACTTCTACTAAATTTCATTTGACGGACAGATGGACAGAAACCCCCTATTTATTTTTTAATTTTAAGTTTCTGTAAGTCTTTTATATAGGAGCTATGGTCAAATGGTGATCTATTGCGACAAATTTTGCTTACTGGCTGGTATTGACATGAAACTTCCTTGTGCTAAATTAAGTGATCACAGCTATTAAAGTTAACCGATTTGGATGAAATTGCTGCCTAGTGCTTATGTAAATTTTTTATACACTAAATGTTATCATCATAGCTGTTATATTTTGTCGTTTGTTAGCAAATAAGCTATAAGCCTAGGCGAGGTTATATAGTCAAATGTAAACCGATGTCGCCCAATTTCATTCTAAAAGTGCAAATCATTGTCAAAGTGCAAATCATTCTTAAAATGCAAGTCATTCTCAAAGTGTAAATCATTCTAAAAGTGCAAGTCATTCCCAAAGTGCAAATCATTTAAAAAGTAAAAATCATTCTAAAGGTTCAAATCATTCTAAAAGTGCAAGTCATTCTCAAAGTGCAAATCATTCAAAAAGTAAAAATCATTCTCAAAGTTCAAATAATTCCAATAGTGCAAGTCATTCTAAAAGTGAAAATTATTTTCAAAAGGGCAAAGTATTCTAAACGTGCAAATCATTTCAAAAGTGCAAGTCATTCTAAAAGTGCAAATCATTCCAAAATTGCAAGTCATTCTCAAAGTGCAAATCATTCAAAAAGTAAAAGTCATTCTCAAAGTGCAAATCATTCTAAAAGTGCAAGTCATTCTCTAAGTGAAAGACATTTTCATTTTCATTCTTAAAGTTAAAATCATTCTCAAATTGCAAGTCATTTTCAAAGTGAAAATCATTCTCAAAGTGCAAATCATTTTCAAAGCGCAAATCATTCCAAAAGTGCAAGTCATTCTAAAAGTTCTTAAAGATCAATTCATTTTCATAGTAAAAGTTTTTGTATAATTGTAATTCATTATCGAAGTACAGGTCATTCTCACAGTGTGCATCATAGTGAAAGTCATTCTTCTTCTGTTATCCTTGACTCCCAGTGAAGCATAGGGCCTCAACCATCCTTTTATATCGAACTCTATTGCGAAATGTTAGGATTACATCATTCCATGAATAGTTTTCTGCTTGTAACTCCGCATCAATTGACCTTCTCCACGTTCTAACAGGTGTACCAACACGACGGCTGCTTCCTTGTAGATCACAACAAGCCGCTTGTTGAGCAATATTGGTATTTAGCCTTTGTAGTGTGTGGCCTATCCACCGTTTCCGTATTATCCACCATTTCCGTTGACATACCATGGCTATTACCATTCATCAAAATTATTTATGGTATCTCCTATAAATCTCACTTGGAATTGATATTTTGGCTACAGATATCAATATTTTTTATAAAACTTTCATAAATCTAAAGATAATAACAATTTTATTTTTATTTTTTGCGTGCATGAAATTTGTGAAGAAAATGACTTTCAAACACTACAAGCGATATGAAAAGACTGTATAGAGGGAGAATTTAAAAAAGAAATGATAATTACTGGTAACAAAAAACGGAATATAAGGAGAATTTTGAGTTATGCTGAAGCTCACACTGACCAATAATGTTAAAATATTATGGCATGATATCACTAATTCAGTCTGTTGCTCATTTAGGCACTGTGTTAGCGGGATTCATTTCCCTTTATAAGGATGTTGGTATAAACGTACTTTAATTTTATAACACCTAGAAAATAATAAGATGGAAACCTATTGATTTTTTAATTCATTGAATCGGTCTATTTATCATTTTGTCAGTTAAAGTCAAAAAACCAATTTTCTATAGAAATATTTTTAAAGACAAATGTATGAAACAAACAATTTAAATTAAAAAGTATCACATTTATCTCGAAAATATTTAAACAGAAAAATTTGTGAAGAAAATTTATTAAATTATCTTATGAAAACCTAAATTAAATTTGATTAATTTGGCATTAAAACTGAAAAAAAAACACATAATATTGACATATGAGTGTTCCTCAGTTTAAACATTACTATATTATTAATCATAAGCACAGAAAAATTATATAAAAACCCAAATCATAAATTAATCGATTTTTTCAAGATTTTTATAGCCGAAAGGATTATAATTTTAAGTGTCAAACTCTTCACTATTCAAATGACAAATCCCTTTTATTTATAATAAAAATATTCAAAAATTTTAACTCTCTATTACGTTAAACCATTTCTGCTTTAATTCGAAATTTCAATTACTATTTATGTCAGCACTCACTTAAACCCCATGAATATTTTCACAAATCAATAATATTTAAATAATAAAATTAAAGACGTCTGCCATTGATTGACATATGTCAAAGCAATACTCTCTGCAGTGGTTGCTATACAAGGACCTTTTTTTATTGTGCTAAAATATTTTGTCATGTTTCAATAAACAAAGTAAACTCCTACTGCACTAATATTAAATATATCGGGATGTTGATATTTATTGTTATTATTCAAATTTGCAAAAATAATAATAAAACTCAAACATGCACGTAGAAATAACAAAAAAAAAAATGAAATATTTTCATTGAATAAATTTATTGTATAAAAATAATAAATATTGTAAATTTATGTCTATAAAATCATAGTAGAAATTTACGTATTTGTAGGCATGAATATGTTAATATTGATTACAAGTATCGTTGTATTTTAAAATAAATAAATTCGGATATTAAACATAATATTAACTATTTGAAAATCATTTCAATGTTCAAATACTTAAATTCTATTTGAGCTTCATATGTTTATTACTCAAAATATCATAGTTAAGTCTTATTTTATAGTAAAGTCATCCTATTGTCAACTTTTCTATAGTAAAGTTTTATTATCGTCATTTTTCTTTAGTAAATATTTCCTCTCGTAAAATTTTCTATAGTAAAGTCTTCCTATCGTCAACTATTCTATAGTAAAGTCTTCCTATCGTCAACTTTTCTATAGTATAGTCTTCTTATCGTCAACTTTTCTAAAATAAAGACTTCCTATCGTCAACTTTTCTAAAATAAAGACTTCCTATCGTCAACTTTTCTATAGTAAAGACTTCCTATCGCCGACTTTTCTATAGTAAAGTCTTCCCATTGTCAACTTTTCTATAGTAAAGTCTTCCCATTGTCAACTTTTCTATAGTAAAGTCTTCCTATCGTCAACTTTTCTATAGTAAAGTCTTCCTATCGTCAACTTTTCTATAGTAAAGTCTTCCTATCGTCAACTTTTCTATAGTAAAGTCTTCCTATCGTCAACTTTTCTATAGTAAAGTCTTCCTATCGTCAACTTTTCTATAGTAAAGTCTTCCTATCGTCAACTTTTCTATAGTAAAGACAACCTATCGTCAACTTTTCTATTGTAAAGTCTTCCTATCGTCAACTTTTCTATAGTAAAGTCTTCCTATCGTCAACTTTTCTATAGTAAAGTCTTCCTATCGTCAACTTTTCTATAGTAAAGACTTCCTATCGTCAACTTTTCTATAGTAAAGTCTTCCTATCGTCAACTATTCTATAGTAAAGACTTCCTATCATCAACTTTTCTATAGTAAAGTCTTCCTATCGTCAATTTTTCTATAGTAAAGTCTTCCTATATCTTTCTATAGTAAAGTCTTCCTATCGTCAACTTTTCTATAGTAAAGACTTCCTATCGTCAACTTTTCTATAGTAAAGTCTTCCTATCGTCAACTTTTCTATAGTAAAGTCTTCCTATCGTCAACTTTTTATAGTGAAGTCTTACTGTCGTCGACTATTCTATATAAAAGTCATCGTATCGTCAACTTTTCTAATCCATTCCAATGTAGTTCTTGGAAAATAAGCAAGAGCTTAATATATACAGCTTTTTAAAAACAAATGTGATTTTTAAACTTTGATATCGACATAAGTTAATATTCAAAAGAAGCTTAAGTGAAATATTGCTGTTTGTAAAATCGAAAAATTTTCTATTTTCCCAAAATTTCATTTTATTGAGAGTTGTAGATATCATATGTCGAATATACACACATTCTTATGTTTATCATTGTGTAATGAAAATTTTCTATTTTGTTATTATTTTTTTTTTTTTTCTAAGAAATTATTTATGTATTTAAACATGTCAACTGGAAACTTGATACCGAGTATGCTAATGCGTTTTAGCGTTTAAAAAACATGTTGCTTTTGGCGGATAAGAAAATCAATTCAAGCTGACACAAAATGTGAAATTTAAGTGCATATATTGGAATAAGGAGATAAGTGACAAAGTGATGCTGAACAATTTTTGACAAATTTTTAAATATTTTGATACCCTTAAATTCACTAAATAATTATAAACTTCAAATTTTCTTTATGAAACTTAGGTACTAAAAAAGCTTAAGAAATAACTAACAGTTTCTACTAAACTAACTTCTCAATTGTTGATGGTTTAGGGTATAATTTTAATTTTAATTTTTACAATTTATAACTTTAACACTTCACAATGTCATTAATCTCTATGTTCACATTATTTCGAAAATAATAGCTACCACGTGCTCCTAATTAAAACCACAAATCCTCTTTATATCACATTAACCACAATTAAGATGCTAAGTATGAAATTTAAAGGCGTAGATAGGCAGGTCTGGGCTAAACCCACTCATATATGATTTAATCACAAACCACAATTTTTGAGTTGAAATTTAAATCAAATTTAATTTAAAAATTTTCTTAGTAAGAATTTTTTTGTATTAAAATAGAGAAGCCAATAAACAAAAAAATGTCTATAAAAAATGTTCTACAGTAATAGAAATTAAAAAAAAAATTTCTGTAAAAATTTTTATACCAAAAAATTTCTATAATTTTTACAGCGATAATTTTCTATAAAAATGTTTATACCGAAAATTTTCTATAAAAAAATTTTTATTCCGAAAATTTTCTATAAAAAATTGTTATTCCGAAAATTTTCTATAAAAAAATTTTTATTCCGAAAAATTTCTATAAACAATTTTTATTCCGAAAAATTTCTATAAAAAATTGTTATTCCGAAAATTTTATAAAAAAAATTTTATTTCGATAATTTTATATAAAAAATGTTTATTCCTAAAATTTTCCATAAAAAAATTTTTACCAAAATTTGCTATTATAAATTTTTAAACCAAAAATTTTCTATGAAAATTTTTAAACCGAAAATTTCCTATAAAAATTTTTATACCGAAAATTTTCTATAAATAATTTTTTACCAAAAATTTTCTATAAAAAAATTTTAAACCAAAAATTTTCAGACCGAAAATTTTCTACAAAAAATTTCTATACCAAAAATTTTCTATAAAAATTTGTATTCAGAAATTTTTTTTAAACAATTTTTTATAAAAAATGTTAATTCCGAAAATTTTCTATAAAAAAATATTATATCGAAAATTTTCTATAAAAAATTTTTGGTATAAAATTCAATAAACAATTTTATACCGAAAATTTTCTATACAAAAATTTGTTTGGCAAAAATTTTCTATAATAAATTTTTAAACCGAACATTTTCTATAAAAATTTTTAAACCGAAAATTTCCTATAAAATTTTTTATAATCGAAAATTTTCTATAAATATTTTTTTACCAAAAATTTTATTTAAAAAATTTTTAAACCGAAAATTTTCTATCAAAATGTTTATAACGAAAATTTTCTACAAAAATTTCTATACCAGAAATTTTCTACAAAAATTTGTGTACAGAAATTTTTTTCTATAAAAAATTTTTATACCGAAAATTTTCTATAAAAAATTTTTATACCGAAAATTTTCTATAAAAAATTTTTATACCGAAAATTTTCTATAAAAAATTTTTATACCAAAAATTTTCTATAGAAAATTTTTATACCGAAAATTTTCTATAAAAAATTTTTATACCGAAAATTTTCTATAAAAAATTTTTATACCGAAAATTTTCTATAAAAAATTTTTACACCGAAAATTTTCTATAAAAAATGTTTACACCTAAAATTTTCTATAAAAAATTGTTATACCGAAAATTTTCTATAAAAAATTTTTATACCGAAAATTTTCTATAACAAATTTTTGGTATAAAATTCAATAAAAAATTTTATTTCGAAAATTTTCTTTAAAAAATTTTATACCGAAAATTTTCTATACAAAAATTTTTATACCGAAAATTTTCTTTAAAATAATTTTATACCGAAAATTTTCTGTAAAATATTTTATACACAAAATTTTCTATAAAAAATTATATACCGAAAATTTTTTATAAAAAATTTTATACCGAAAATTTTCTATAAAAAATTTTGTTCCGAAATTCGCTTAAAAAAAAATTTTGTATCAATAATTTTCTATAAAAATTTTTGTACAGAAAATTTTCTATAAAAAATTTTGTACCGAAAATTTTTTTATACCAAAAACTTTCTATAAAAGATTTTTATACCGAAAATTTTGTAAGAAAAATTTTATACTGAAAATTTTCTATTAAAAATTTATGTACCAAAAATTTTTTGTAAAAATGTTTATAAGAACATTTTCTATAAAAAAAATTATATACCGAAAATTTTTTATAATAAAAGTTTATACCTAAAATTTTGTATTAAAATTTGCATTACGAAAAATTTTCTATAAAAGGTTTTTATACGGAAAATTTTCTATAGAAAATTATTATACCGAAAATTTTCAATAAAAATTTATATACAGAAAATTTTTTATCAAAAATTTGTTTATAGAAAATTTTTTAAAGAAAAACTTTCGTTATAAAAAATGGTGTTTTGTTTTTAAAAAATTTATGTTCCAAAAATTTTCTTTAAAAAAAGTTAATACGCAAGATTTTTTAAAGAAAATGTTTATACCGAAAATTTTCTACAAAAAATTTTTATACCGAAAATTTTCTACAAAAAAATTTTATACCGAAAATTTTCTAGAAAAAAATATATACCGAAAATTTTTTATAAAAAAATTTTATATCTAAAATTTTATATGAAAAAATGTTTATACCGACAATTTTCTATAAAAAATGTTTATACCTAAAATTTTTTATAAAATGTTTTTATACCGAAAATTTTCTATAAAAAGTTTTAATTCACAAAAAATCAGTATTAAAAATTTTGTTAAAAAATTTAGAATTTTGTTTACAATTTACTTAAAAAACAGCATAAATTCTTAAACTTCAAATAACTATAGGCATTTGTCCGTCATCTTGGTCTTCTAAAGGCTCTTTTAAAAGGGGCTTCCGACATCTTATCACCTTTCCCATTTTCATATATTGTACTCGTACTGGGTGTTTGAAACCAGACGTTTTCGATATGATACCTTGCAATCAGAATTTGACACGCTGACATTTCCATTTATGTTTTATCAAACCTTCTCAGGAAAGGTTTTCGCCAACGTCCATGAATAAATCTAAAACTACCACTAGTTAATAATTATCTAATAATAGTCTGTCATATCATATATAAAATTATAAAGAATTTTCTATTTTATGTCTTCATTTCAAGTCATATTCATTTCAGAAAATCTTACTTAAAATATTCTTTAGCTCATTTTGAATACATCCTCATATCTTAGTACATTCACATTAAATATCTCCTTGAATATAGTTCATTCGAAAGCCTTTAAATCGGTTAAGTACAGGCACTTTTATAAAGAGGAAACCAGGCATTTTTGCCTGAAAAACATTTAAGTCATAATTTAATTAAGGATGTTGTAAATAATTGATTAAATTTAATTAAACTTGTTGCTGTTTACTACTAAAACATATACATACACGAACTCGTTATTTCAGAACAAACCTACAAACAATTAAGGAAATTATGTGGAAGGTAAAGACCGGCATTATGATCTACTACATGCAAAGGTGATGAGGCGAGCACTATCTGTAATCTTTTTGGAACTCAATATTGTCATTAAAAAATGTTGAAACAGTTTTTTTGGCATTTCAAGGTTTTTGGGATAAATCAGGATATATCAAATTTGATGTAATAATAAATTTAATTCTTCAGAATTTGAATACATTCTGATCAAAACCTATGAAGAACGTTTAATAAGATTGAAATAGTAAATAAATCTTTCAATAACTGAGACGTTGTTTAACAACAAAATTTTGTATTTTACATGAACTAAGGGACAGAAATCTGTAAAAAAGGGACTTATTAATTCGACTAGGCAGAAATAATAACATATTTGTTATAATTTAAGGCCTGTATTTAACCAATACATTTGTGTCTTAGCAACACCACCACAAACTTAAAATATTTGCTCAATTAATCGTGGTGTAGGGTATAATTAACTGAAGCTTTTTTCACTCACACAAAAACACATATCATTTTCTGCTTCTGTTGTTTTCTTCTGGTTGTTTTTTTCTTCCATATTTGGTTATATTTTATTATTTTTTGCATATTTACAACTTAATTACTTCAACACGTTGTTTCCATGTATGTTTATCTGTCTGGCTGCCTGTGCGAATAAAGTGTGTATGAAAAGTCTAAGCCAAAAAAAAAAAAGAAAAAATAAATGTACTTACATTTTTACATAGACTTTTACATGTATACAAATACACTTTGGCATAAGTGTACTATTGGGGGTAATGAATGAGAATCAACAGCTAAAAACGCTACTAGTTACTATAACTCGTACAACAGCAACAGCAGCAGCGGCTTCAACAACTTTAAATGGGAGTAAAAATGAGGCATATAAAAAGGGATATACAAAACGAATCTACAAATGAATCCTTTATGATAAAATATACTTGTAGTTGTGTATGCTTTTACACAATTATACAATGTTTTTATGGGTGAACCTCTACAAGCAACAACAGCAGAGAGAAAAAAAATTAGTAATTTTCCATGAAAATGAGATTGCATAAAATATGCATATAAGAATGAGAGAAAGAAAAGAAAGTCTATAACCTCCCAGTAGTTCCATAAGTAAGTAACGGTAAGTAACTTTAAACTGAAATAAAATATGAAAGCTTTTTGAAAATATTTTAGACACCTAATGATAGTCCCTAAAGAGTCTACTGCAGACATATCAGGTCAGACCAATCAGACCAAACACTTAGTCATTAAAGAATTGATAAACCAAATAATAGCCTGTATTCAGAGTCAGATAGCAAAACAAACCATGGTGCAGTCAAGACAATAGATATTACAGTAGAACTAGATTAAAACTAAATCATAGATATTAACACAGGATTATATACCATACCATATTCTTTTTTCAACATAACCTTACTTTAGATCAAATCTTTTCCTAGAACATACATTATACAACACAAGACAAAAGACGAAACCTTTACCCAGATCACATAACGACAAACATATCACTAGTTATTGAAAAACCTTAAACTGCTGGGCTACTCCTCCATGATTTTTTTATGATTGTGTGTGTCTATGTAAAAATCTAATCCCAAAAGATTAACGTGACTGTGTTAAACAAACATGTTAAAATATGGCATATAATCCAATTACTAAGTTACATACAAAGGGTATACACACATACTTACATATGTTAATACGTATGTACCTATACATTGTTTTATTATTTCAAAAGGTACTTTACATGATGGTAAAACCGTGAATTGCTATAAGCAGGAATAATTAATGAATGTAAGATGTCTACTTTTTTTTTTAAATACATATAAAATCAAAAAATCGGTAAAATACAGGAACCTAGATTATAGAAAAATATAATCCTTATGACAACTGTTCTACAGAAATGTAATCGTAACGTTAACTATTCTATACACATGTAATCCCAATGCCAACTATCTAAAGAAATGTAATCCCAACATGTACTTTGGTATAGAAATGTAATACTTACATCACTTTTCTATATAAATGCCTTACTCACGTAAACTTTTCTGTAGAAATATCTTCCTAATGTGAACTTTTTTTTATAGAAATGTGTTCCAAACGTCAACTTTTCTATAGAAATGTGTTCATAATGTCAACTTTTCTATAGAAATGTGTTCCTAATGTCAACTTTTATATAGAAATGTGTTCCTAACGTCATCTTTTCTACAGAAATGTGTTCCTAACGTCAACTTTTCTATAGAAATGTGTTCCTAACGTCAACTTTTCTATAGAAATGTGTTCCTAACGTCAACTTTTCTATAGAAATGTGTTCCTAACGTCAACTTTTCTATAGAAATGTGTTCCTAACGTCAACTTTTCTATAGAAATGTGTTCCTAACGTCAACTTTTCTATAGAAATGTGTTCCTAACGTCAATTTTTCTATAGAAATGTTTTCCTAATGTCAACTTTTCTATAGAAATGTATTCCTAACGTCAACCTTTCTATAGAAATATATTACTAACATCAACTTTTCTATAGAAATGTGTTCCTAACGTCAACTTTTCTATAGAAATGTGTTCCTAACGTCAACTCTTCTATAGAAATGTGTTCCTAACGTCAACTTTTCTATAGAAATGTGTTCCTAACGTCAACTTTTCTATAGAAATGTGTTCCTAACGTCAACTTTTCTATAGAAATGTGTTCCTAACGTCAACTTTTCTATAGAAATGTGTTCCTAACGTCAACTTTTCTATAGAAATGTCTTCCTAACGTCAACTTTTCTATAGAAATGTCTTCCTTACGTCAACTTTTCTATAGAAATGTCTTCCTTACGTCAACTTTTCTATTGAAATGTCTTTTCAACGCCAACTTTTCTAAAGAAATGTCTTCATAACGTCAACTTTTCTATAGAAATGTCTTCCTTACGTCAACTTTTCTATAGAAATGTCTTCCTTACGTCAACTTTTCTATAGAAATGTCTTCCTTACGTCAACTTTTCTATAGAAATGTCTTCCTAACGTCAACTTTTTTATAGAACTGTCTTCCTAACGTCAACTTTTCTATAGAAATGTCTTCCTTACGTCAACTTTTCTATAGAAATATCTTCCTTACGTTAACTTTTCTATAGAAATGTCTTCCTTACGTCAACTTTTCTATAGAAATGTCTTCCTTACGTCAACTTTTCTATTGAAATGTCTTTTCAACGCCAACTTTTCTATAGAAATGTTTTCCGTACGTCAACTTTTCTAGAGAAATGCCTTCCTAAAGTCAACTTTTCTATGAAAATGCCTTCTTAACGTAAACTTTTCAATAGAAATCTCATCCTTATGTCAACTTTCCTATAGAGATGACTTCCTTACGTCAACTTTTATATAGAGATGTCTTCTTAACGTCAACTTTGGTATACAAATGTCTTCCTAACGTCAACTATTTAATAGAAATATCTTCTATAGATATATCTTTCTATCTTCAAATTTTTAGTATATTGTAATACAAACTTTTGTTATTATATTAAGTTATTATTTCAGTATTTATTTGTATGAAATTTGTATCAATTCTACCATGTTTCGTGTAATAAATACTTCATTTCATTTATATCTTATTTTTGCTTTAACCAAAAACATGTGGTTTCATGCGTTAAGACGGTTTTCGTTAATATTATCCTTGGGGACATAATTACTGCTTTACCGAAATATCAACTGGCTTGAATGAGTATACAATATACAAATATTTGGTTATATTCTGTGGCTTAATGTGAGTGCATGTATTTATATAGATACGCACTATTATTTAGTTACAGAGGCTAAAACACATTAACACATACATATGTATGTACAGCATATATTAGGGGGCGTCTGTTCGAACAGGTTGGAGCAAATAATTTGATGATATATATTGATATGAGATATTTAGTTCTAATATTATAAGTAACAAGTAAAAACTATAAAGTAACAACGTGTTCCTGTGCTTTTCAATTTTCAAATTTTAGAACCCATGTTTATTTAAGCATTAATACCTATGTCAGATAAACTATACCCCACTTTATATTGCTACATATTCATTAGAGAACTTATTACAAGCATCTACTTCATATTTGATAACTACAGTAAGAGCTTGGAAAAAAGTTATATAAAAGCTTTTTTTAAGAGTTAACAGTAAGCTTTTTTATTTTTAGTTAGAAACCCCCAAAATAAAAAAAACATCTGTTTTCATTACAGATTCTTCTTAATTTATGAATTATGGCTTTTTTAAATTGATATCAATGTTGGGAAACCACTGTATAAGATATAGGTGTATTAAATATCTACTCTATTATAACAATACGCGGTAATACCACATAATTATATCATGCACAAAGTAATGCCTAGGCAACTGTACCTTAACAGGGTGACACGTAATACTTTCAACGCATAATATATACAGCAGTTTTTAATAGAAAAACTCACTAAAGAAAAAGTCTATATTTGGACCAAATATCAACATTAAAATGGTATGTGACCGAACATAAGAATGCTTTCTGTGGCAGCATAGAATTTTACTCAAAAAGTCTTAGGAAGAACTAAGATTAAAGCTAATATTTTGGTTTATATGAACCGCTAACAGAATTTAATATACAAAGACATACATTTAAAGAAATAAATTCTTATAGAAGCCACTGTAGGAAGACTTAAATTTTATGCTATAAACTTACAATAAAACAATATCACATATTTTATTTTTGTGTGAATTATTACACATTACACTTTCTTACTTACGCCTTAAAATCCAGGTATATTGAGTGTATGAAATATGTCATTGTATTAATTTAAAACCCTAGATATTTATCAGAAATGACAATTACCAAATAGCGTACAAAATTCTTGGGTTCAAAGGCATAGGCAACAAATTTTAGGTTTAATTTAATTTTCATCAACTTTAAGATAAATGTAAAATTATAAATAAACATGGAATATTTGCCATATAAGTTATACAACCTATAATTAGATTACAAAACCTATAATTAGATTAAAAAAATAAACAAAAGAAGATAAAATATGTGTCTCTATAGAAATTTAGTCAACTTTTCTATAGCAATGTAGTCTTAACATCAACTTTTCCATAGAAATGAAGTCTTATTATCTACCCTGTAAATGCATTTTTAATTTCAAATTTTCTATAGAAATGTAGTCCTAACATCAACTTTTCTATAGAAATTTAGTCCTAACGTCAAAAATATTGTCCTAACGTCAACTTTTCTATAGAAATGTAGTCCTAATGTCAACTTTTCTAAAGAAATGTAGTCCTAACGTCAACTCTTCAATAGAACTGTAGTCCTAACGTCAACCTTTCTATAGAAATGAAGTCCTATTATCTACCCTGTAAATGCATTTTTAATTTCAAATTTTCTATAGAAATGTAGTCCTAACGACAACTTTTCTATGAAAATGTAGTCCCAACGTCAACTTTTCTTTAGAAATGTAATAATAACGTCCACTTTTAAATAGAAATGTAGTCCCAACGTCAACTTCTCTAACAAAATGTTGTCCTAACGTCAACTTTTCGATAGAAATGTAGTCCTAATATCAACTTTTCTAAAGAAATGTAGTCCTAGCGTCAACTCTTCTATAGAATTGCAGTCCTAATGTCAACTTCTCTATAGAAATGTAGTCCCAACGTCAACTTTTCTATAGAAATGTAGTCCTAACATAAACCCTCCAATTTAAAAGTCTTCTTTACGTCAACTTTTCTTTAGAAATGTCTCCTTATCGTCATCTTTTCTATAGAAATTTCTTCCTTACGTCAACTCTTCTATAGAAATGTCTTCCTAACGTCAACTTTTCTATAGAAATGTCTTCCAAACGTCAACTTTTCTATAGAAATGTCTTCCTAACGTCAACTTTTCTAAAGAAATGTCTTCCTAACGTCAACTTTTCTATAGAAATGTCTTCCTAACGTCAACTTTTCTATAGAAATGTCTTCCTAACGCCAACTTTTCTATAGAAATGTCTTCCTAACGTCAACTTTTCTATAGAAATGTTTTTCTAACGTCAACTTTTCTATAGAATTGACTTCCTATCGTCAACTTTTCTATAGAAATGTCTTCCTAGCGTCAACTTTTCTATAGAGGTGTCTTCCTAACGTCAATCTTTCTATAGAAATATCTTCCTACCGTCAACTTTTCTGTAGAAATATCTTCCTAACGTCAACATTTTTTGTAGATATGTCTTCCTTACGTAATTTTTTCTATAGAAATGTCTTCCTAAAGTCAACTTTTCTAAAGAAATGTCTTCCTATCGTCAACTTTTCTATAGAAGTGTCTTCCTAACGTCTACTTTTCTATAGAAATATCTTCCTAACGTCTACTTTTCTATTGAAATGTCTCCCTATCGTCAACTTTTCTATAGAAGTGTCTTCCTAACGTCTACTTTTCTATAGAAGTGTCTTCCTAACGTCAACTTTTCTATAGAAATGTCTTCCTAACGTCAACTTTTCTATAGAAATGTCTTCCTAACGTCAACTTTTCTATAGAAATGTCTTCCTAACGTCAACTTTTCTATATAAATGTCTTCCTAACGTCAACTTTTCTATAGAAATGTCTTCCTAGCGTCAACTTTTCTATAAAAATGTCTTCCTAACGTCAACTTTTCTATAGAAATGTCTTCCTAACGTCAAACTTTTCTATAAAAATGTCTTCCTAACGTCAACTTTTCTATAGAAATGTCTTCCTAACGTCAACTTTTCAATATAAATATCTTCCCAACGTCAACTTTTCTATAGAAATGTCTTTCTATCGTCAACTTTTTTATAGTAATGTCTTCCTATCGTCAACTTTTCTATAGAAATGTTTTCCTATCATCATTTTTTGTATAGAAAAGTCTTTCTATTGTCAACTTTTCTATAAACATTTTTACCTATTGTCAATTTTTCTATACAAATGTCATTTATCGTCAACTTTTATACAGAAATGTTTTCCTGTCGTCAATTTTCTATAGAAATATCTTTTTGTCATTAACTTTTATATAGAAATGTCTTCGTATAATCAACTTTACTATAGGAATGCTTTCGACAACTCTTTTATAGAAATGTTTTTCTATCGTCAACTTTTCTATAGAAGAGTTTAGCTATCGCCTTTATTTCTGTAAAAATATTTGCCTATCGTTTACTTTTCTATAGAAATATTCGCTTGTCGTCAACTTTTCTATAAAAGTGTTTGCCTGTCGTCAACTTTTTTATAGAAGTGTTTGCCTGTTATAAACTTTTTCATAGAAATGTTTGTCTGTCGTTATTTTTTCTGTAGAAATGTTAGACTATCGTTAATTTTGCTATAGAAATGTTTGCCTATCGTCAAGTTTTGTATAGAAATATTTGCTGTAGAAGTGTCTTTGTATCATCAAGTTTTCTGTAGAAAAGTTGACTATAGAAATGTTTGCCTATCGTCAACTTTTGTATAGAAATGTTTGCCAACAGTCAACTTTTCTATACAAATGTTTGAATATCGTTAACTTTTCTATAGAAATGTTTTTCTGACGTCAAGTTTTTAAAAAAAATCTTTGCCTATATTAAAATATTGTATGCAAGTATCGCCCTTGAATCAGTTCGTTATTAAAATGCGAAAGCCCTAATTACTTTATTATCTTTCTCTATATAATAGTTATTAGCCACTCTATGTATCACATAATAAAATATCCTTACATTTGCATAATTTCTCATTCATTCATTCATTTATGCCCTTTTTATAATCCCCTATTAGCCATAGAAAAAAAAAAGAGAAAAGCTTAAATAAGACCATAAAAAGACTGCCAAAAGTCATAATTGTTATACTTAAATACTTATTTAGTTTATATGTTAATTATAAAATAAATACTAAATAGATCATGCATAAACAAATACACACACACACAGATATTCAAATGTGTATGTAAATATAAATATGTATGAATTAGTATGTGTGTGTATTTAAACAAATGTATTAAATGGATATTTTTTAATTACATCAATAATTACAGAGCTTTAAGTAAAATACTAATC
The DNA here is from genome assembly GCA_933228675.1 of Stomorhina lunata. NCBI lineage: Eukaryota > Metazoa > Arthropoda > Insecta > Diptera > Rhiniidae > Stomorhina > Stomorhina lunata. Next base: position 32,478,024 of record OW121742.1, on the reverse strand, counting down.
TAGCATTTGTTTTCATAAATATTTAATTATGTTTATTGTTTGGCGAATACGATACATGCAAACAAAATAAATAAATATATTTATATCATAAAATATTTTGTATGAAATTTCTAAGTTAATTTAAGTAGAGATAAAAAAAAAAGTATGAAAAGTTTGTATAAATATTTGTACAAATTAATATAGGAAATTATTTTGTTACAAAAATTTACATAACATATAGAGACACACACATAAAATTATATACTTTTTTATATGTAAATATACATTATGTATGTGTATTTGTGTATGAGTGTGTTTCTATGATAAAATTACCAATAAAATCCCTGAGGATTAACACTTCCAAAAATAAACACACTTTTAAATTTTTCATTAACGGAAATGTATAGTAAAGGTGTATGTATGTATGTATATTTTGTGTATGTACATGTGTACTAGATAAAAAAATACAAATATATTATGTATGTTTATGATCTACATATAAATAAAAAAATAAATTTTCAAGCACCCCCCTTAAAGTGAAGTTAAATCGATTTGAAAAAGAAATTTTTTTTTTAGAAATTCTAATCAAATAGAATATGTCTTTTTATAAAAATTACTTTTTGTTGGCAAATTTATTAGGCAACTTTACCGTACATTTAATCCTTATGTGTATACCAAGGTACCCCGGTACCTTTAGCACATTCATCTTAACTTTTTTAATGGAATTGAGAAATCCTAACTATTGAAATAGTTTATATTATTATTACTTTAAAGCTAAAAAATTATATTGTATAGGCGCTGTGGTCCAATTTATATCTTATATACGTAACCGTACGGCAAGGTACCGTACATTATACATGAAAAAACTATAGTAAAAAGAAAAATTTTATTGAAAGATAACTAAAGCAAAATAAGACAAAGTAGCTATAAATATTTTATATTTGAATATTTATGTAGAAACAATATTTATACGATTTTCTTTATTTCATACGTAGTTAAGATTTTTTTTTTTCAATTTTATACTTGACCCTGGTTATAAATGGGTTAGTGACACCCAATTTTAACCAATTTTCTAATATATATTTCTATCCATTGAGGCTACCATAATTTCAGTTCTGCTCATAAAAAGTGCTAGTATATATAAATTTTCATGCTTTTTTTTTAAACTTTGGTAAAAAACTTAAGTTTTTTGTTGGAATCCCTTGATTTTAAGTCGCAGATACGACTGAGCCTTTGAAAATATTACTCTAGTTCTTTCTAAGTGGTAATCTGCAGGGGGTTCTAACTATAACTGAAACTTCTTTTACTTTTTTGAAATCTGTTGGACAATTTATTTTAAAGAACCAAAAAAGGAGTTTTTAATACGGTATGAAAAAATATTTTTTTCCTGTGCAAAAGTGACAAAAGTGATTTAAATATCCTAAGGCCATAAATAAGTAAAACTAGTCAAACTTTTTATAATTAATAATATTTTTTTTATTGCATATGCTCAGGAGAGTCTCCAAGGATATATCGCACTTGTTCAACAAGAGGGTAGTAACTCAAATTTTTTAAATTTTCACTTTTTAGAAGAAATTGATGTGTAGTGATCTTATCTACCCATTGTAAAAATCTGACATCATTTTCACTATAATTTTGCCAAAAAACTACAGTTTTACCCCTCTTCTATATATGAAAATAGTACTAAGATAAAAAAAACTTTTTGGCTCTACTGAAAATTTGAAAATTTTGAGTTAATACCCTTTTTTGGAAAACCCTTGATAATTAGGAAAGTCTTCAACCGATTTTTAGGTTATATATCATCTATTTGGATTATTGGAGTTAAATGTAGAAAAATTGGAGGCTACATCTTCCTGTAGTATTAAACTTAATTTACTTAATACTAAGGTATTGTATACATATATATTCGAGCTGACTTGAATCCTTAGAACCGTAACGTTAAATTCGCCCTAAGATAAACCATTTACTATAAATGAACGTGCATTGCAGTTCTCAGAGTTATTTTCCGAGATCACGCATTTATTTTCTCCAAAAATGTTTGTTTACAACAATTTTTCCATTTATCTAGCGTTTATCGACTTTATGAAGGCCTTTGGCAGTGTCAACAGATGCTATCTATGGAGAATTTTAGAAAACCGTAACATGCCCATGAAAATTCTGAACTTAATTTGGGCAATGTACGTGGATTTTAAATGCCGCGTTCTATATAAAAGTAAATTGTCTAATCCGTTCGAAGTTACTACTGGAGTAAGACAAGGATGTACATTATCACCAATATTTTTTATCCTTGTCATCGACAACATAATGTGTATGGCACTGAATGGTAGACATGGTATCCAATGGACACCCTTTAAGCAACTCGAGGACTTGGAATATGTTGATGACGTGTGTCTTCTAAGCCAAAGCCTAGGTTACCTTCAAGAAGACACTAGCGCTATTACTGTTGAATCTCAGGCAGCTGGGCTGGAAATTAATATTTCCAAGACAAAGATTATGCCTGGAGACTATGGCGCAAACCCGTCGCCACACATCAATGTGCATAACGAGGGTGTTGGATGTAGAGGTACCTTTAATTATCTTGGTAGTTTGGTATCTGCAAAAGGTGGCGCAGACGAGGATATTGAACCGCGTATTAATAAGGCAAAATCTGCATTCGTCATTCGGCATTCTTCAAACTATATGGAAATCTTGGCAGATATCAACAACAACTAAGTTACGAATGTATAACTCAAATGTCAAGTCCATCTTGTATTACGGCTGCGAAACTTGGAAACGCACAAATGCCATCGATAAGCGCCTGCAAACCTTTGCAAACAAATGCTTGCGGCAAATCCTTAATATATGGTGGCCAAATCGCATAAAATAGGAAGATCTACTAAACGCTACAAACCAAATCCCTTCTTCAATAGAGGTATGTCAACGGAAATGGCGATGGATAGGCCACACACTTTAAAGGCCAAATACCAACATTGCTCGACAAGTGCTTCGTTGGAATCCACAAGGAAGCGGCCGTCGTGTTGGTGTACCTGCTAGAACATGGAGAAGGTCAATTGATGCGGAGTTACAAGCAGCAAACTATTCGTGGAATGATGTATGCCTAACATTTCGCAATAGAGTTCGATATAAAAGGATGGCTGAGGTCCTATGCTCCACTGGGAGTCAAGGATAACAGAAGAAGAAGAAAGTACATTTAATGTTTTCAAAATTATGTTTTAATTTCAGATTATTTCTTCCTTTTAAATTGAAACTTAAGTGATATCCCTAAAAACAGAGCAATAGTACAATAATAAAATACTCATACTAAGAACAATAACCAGTAATTTTCTTTAATTTCATACTTGAAGAATTTTATTCGAGCAAATTGATTTTTTACCTTATAATATTTATGTAACTTAATTACACTACAGTTCACATTGTTTTACTAGATATTGAAGATACAAGCATTTACTAAATATCCCACAACACAAATCTGCATCTTTCAGGATAACCCAGAAGAAAAAAGATTACACAGGCATTCAAATATCTAACATTTTTCTACACTTTTACAGTAATTAAAGTATGCGTATACTCTGGGATACTCTTTTCTACTACTACCATATAAATATGTGTATGTATATGTATATTAATTTTATATGTGTGAGAATAATTTTTCTTTGCTGAAGTGCCTATTATATGACCAGTATCCCCCATTTATATGTAATTAAGAATCTTCATGCCTTTTTTTATTCGAAAGCTCTTGCAAAGGAGAAAGAGTGTTTGTAAATGTATCTTGTTCATTGTTATATGACATGAATTACATAACATTACTGTGGCTTTAATATTGCTCAATTATAGTTTTTATGCGTAGAAGTGCTTCTTCCCTTGAGGAAATACTTTGATGTATATCCTTAATCTTTTAGGGTATTCTGAAGAAGCATTTCATAGTTTTCGCTAATTTTTTCTTCAACAAACATTTCTAAGTCAGACATGTCAAGATTTTGTTTCTTTTTGTCTCTAAAAACCGGAAACAAAATTAAAATGCATTAGGAAATTGAAAAGTTTTTTTTTTTGTAGCCCTCCCAGGCGCAAATTTTTCCTGCTGGGTGTTATTGTCACATGCATCTAGTACAAAGTCCGTTAGTTTATGTTATGCCCGTGTAGAATTACAATTGTTTACGATAGTTCAGTCCTAGAACTTGCAGATTTCTAATGAGGGGGTAGACTAGAAATGATGCTAAATGTGTTGCTTCCTATATTTGTAGAAAATTTTTCTTTTATAAAATTAAAGTTTGTTAAAAAAAATTAAAAGTTTGTTTCAAATTTTAAAAATTTTTCAAATTTTAAAAATTTTTTAAATTTTCAATAAAATTTGGAAATTTTTAAAATGTCCTTTAAAATTTAGACATTTTCAAAATTTCATATAAAATTAAAAAAAATTAAAAAATTCCTTAAAAATTTAGAAAATTTATTATAAAATCTGGAATTTTTCTACATTTTCTATAAAAATGGAAAATTTTCAAAATTTCCTAAAAACATTAGAAATGTATAAAGTTTGGAAATTTTTTATATTTGGAAATTTTAAAACTTTTCAATAAAACTTTGAATTTTCTAAATTTTCCATAAAACTTTCAAAATTTTCTACAAAATTTGGAAATTTTCACAATTTCCTTCAAAATTTGGAAATTTTCAAAATATCCTATACAAATTTGAGATTTTTTTAAATTTTCTATAAAAATTTGATATATAAAAAATTTGCTTTAAAATTGGAAATTTTAATAATTTAAAATAAGAAATTTTTAGATTTCCTTAAAAAATTAAGAAATTTTCTAAAAATAAGAAAATTTTCAAAATATAAAAAGTAGGGAAATTTTGAAAAATTTCTTATAAAATTAAAAAATTTTCCAAATTAACTCTAAAGCTAAGAAATTTTTTAAATTTCTTTAAAAATTGGAAAATTTTCAAAATTTCCTTAATATTAGGATACACAAAAAATTTCCTTTAAAAATTGGAAATTTTAATAATTTAAAATTTAAAATGGGAAATTTTTAGGTTTCCTTAAAAAAATAAAAAGTTTTCGAAAAATAAGAAAATTTTCAAAATATCCTAAAGAGTAGGCAAATTTTCTTATAAAATTAGAAAATTTGCAAAATTAACTCTAAAGCTAAGAAAATTCTAAAAATTTCTTGTAAAATTGTAAAATTTTCAAAATTTCCTTAATATTAGGATATTTTTAAAATTTCCTTTAAAATTTTTAAACTTATAATAATACCTATTAAAGTTGTAAATTTAGAAATTTCCTATAATGTTTGCAAATTTTAAAAATTTCATATAAAATTTGCAAATTTCCTATAAAATTAAAATTTTTTTAAATTTCATATAAAATCTAGAAATTTTTATAAGTTTCTTATAAAATTGAGTAGTTTTACGAAATTGGAAATTTTCAAAATTTCCTATAAAATTTGGAAATTTTCAATAAAATTTAAAAATTTGCAATTAAATTTGAAAAGTTTTAAGATTTCCTATAAAATTTGAAAATTTTTAAGATTTCCTATAAAATTTGAAAATTTTTAAAATTTCCTATAAAAATTGGAAATTTTCAAAATTTCATACCAGAATTGGAAATTTTCAAAATTTTCTTTAAAAATTTGGAAATTTTTCAAAATTTCTCATAAAATTTGGAAACTTTTAAAATTTTTTATAGAATAAGGAAATTTTCAAACTGACCTATAAAATTTGAAAATTTTTAAAATCTACTGAAAGCTTTAAAAATTTTATATAAAATTTGGAAATTTTCATGTTAAAATTTAACATTTTCTTAAATTATCTATAAAATTGAGAAATTTTTATAATTTCCTTATAAAATTAAGGAATTTTTAAAAATTGGAAATTTTTTAAATTTCCTATAAAATTTGGAAACTTTCAACAAAATTTGAAAGTTTGCAATTAAGTTTGGAAATTTTTAAAATTTTCTTTTAAATTTGACAATTTTTAAAATTTCCTACTTGCATGGGAGATTTTTAAAATTTTCTTTAAAAATTGTGAATTTTTTAAAATTTCCTATCAATTTTTGAAATTTTCAAATATACGTTTTTTTTATTTTCCATAAGATTTGGAAATTGTAAAAAATTCCTAAAAAATGTGTAATTTTCAAAGTTTTCTTAAAAAATTTGGAAACTTTCAAAATTTTCTATATAAACTTGGAAATTTTTAAAATTTCCTATAATATTTTAACATTTTTGAAATTTGCTTTAAAATTTAAAAATTTTTTAATTTTTTTTATAAAATTTGGAAGCTTTTCAAATTTTTGTATAAAACTTGGAATTTTTTTTCAAAATTTTTAAATTTTTAAAATTTCCTATAAAATTAAGAAATACTAAAAAGAAATACTATAAATTTCCTATAAAATTTTGATATTTTGAAAATTTCCTAAAAAATTTAGAAATTTTCAAAATTTCTCTTAATAATTTTCTATAAAAATTTTTAAAATTTGCTGTAAAAATGTAAAATTTTAAAAATTTTGTACAAAAGTAAATCTGTTATATAAAAGTTTATGTATTTATAAACAATTTTCCTTTTTTAAATTTTAAGAAGATGGAAAATTTTGAAAATTTTGTGGAAATTGAAAATTTTTAAGGTTTCCTATAAAGGTCCGAAATTTTGCAAATTTCCTTTAAGGATAGGAAATTTTGAAAATTTCCTTTAAGGATAGGAAATTTTGAAAATTTCCTTTAAGGATAGGAAATTTTAAAAATTTCCTGTAAACATTTGGAACTTAAAACATTTTTCATTAAATGAGAAATGTTTAAAGTTTCGTATAAAAATGGGAAATTGTAAATTTTTTTTTTTATTAAAATGTTAAATTTTCTATAAAAATGGCAAGTTTGCTAAAAACGAATAGGAAAATTTTCAATAGTTCTCTTTAAATATAGAAAATTTGTGTATAACAATTTTCTATAAATATATATTTTTTTATAACAGTTTCCTTTCATTACTTAAGTATAAGCGTTTTATATAGATAATACTTCTGAATAACAGCTTTTCTTTAGACTATACTTTTTATAACAGTTTTTTGTTATATAAAAATGTATAGCAGTTTTTCTATAGAGAATGATTTTGTAAAACAATTTTTCTATATAAAATACTTTTGTATAACAGTTTTCCATAGAGGATACCTTAAGACAACTGTTTTTCTTTAGATTTTTCTTGTGTATAACAGTTTTCTATAGATTATACTTGTGTATAAAAGTTTTTGTATAAAAAATGATTTTGTATAATAGTTTTTCTATAAAAAATATATTTTTATAACAGTTTTTTTTTTATTTTATATTTTTTATAATAGCTAACTATATGCGTTAAAGTTTTTCTATAGATAATAATATTATGTAACAGTTTTTTCATAGAGAATACATTAACATAATATTTTTCTTATAGTGAATAACTTTTTATAATAGTTTGCCTTTAGATTATACATTATATAACAAATATTAACACGCCATCGATGTAAAATAATTTAAATTGGCTGTAGAATAAACCCGTAAAATTCTTTGTGATAACAATTGGTCCACATTTGACCAAAGATGAAGTGACCAGATATAAAACTTACTTACTTACTTTTGGTTTTCCTTGCTAATGACATTATTTGATTTAAGAAATCCTTTTAGGTTTACAATCGTATACATACATACTTATGCATTTATTTATTTGATTGTAGGCAAAAGAACTTGTACAACCTCGCCTGTATTCAGTTTTATACGTGTGTATGTGAGAGTTTGAATATTTCCGTTACAACCATAATTAATTGTGTGTGTTCATATCAAGTGCAAGTATTTTTAATGATAGCAATTAGTTACTTCCTTTAGCTCAATTTAATTTTTGTTCCATTTTATTACGCTTCTCCTTTTAAGAATTGATGACAATATCAGATTTATTTAGTTCATATGAAGCAGCAAAAATACACAATGAAACTTCATATAACCATTACCTATATATACACACATACTTATATATATCAGTGCTTACAACTACATAAAAATAAAGAAATATACCGTTATTTTATTATTAAAATTGCAAATGTTTTTTAATGGACATTTTAGTTGTGGTTTATTTGAATAAATTGAAAAACATAATAAAAAGAAAATGCAATTAAATTGAATCATTTAACTATTATCAAACAAATATTTATTAAAAGTATATGGGCGCTTGTGACGTTGTTATAGTCAAAGTTTGTCCATTAAACAAATTTTAATGGTTTCCAAGTTTAAAATCACCTACAGGGAAAAATATATTGAAGATTTTTAATAGCAGGATGCTAGCAGGGCAGTTTTCTAATAGTTTATTTATATTTTTAGATGAAAAGGAATTGCAAATGGTCAAATAGCTTTCCTGCAGCTATTATCCTTGTCCATATTATTTCTTCTAGGAATTTTGTAATTGAAAAGTTTTTTATTATTAGCATTAGCTTACCTAGTAATCTTTGTATAAATCTAAATTGCTGGATAAACATTATTTAATTCCAATAATTTTAATAATGTTAGCTTAATATGGGCTTTTGCAAAATTGGTTTTAATTTACATGAAAATTATAAAGGATTATTCTAAATCGTCATGGACGGAATTAGTTTGAAAATTGCACCTGCAAATAATAAAATCGGCTTGTCATAAGCAGCAACAGAACCTCAATAATAATTTTCTATAGAAAACTTTTCGAAAAAAAAATTCAATATAAAATTTATCGACAAAAATTTATTGATAAAAGCTTTTGTTCAGTTGATAATATCAGCTTTTACTTATGGTCTACAAACATAATTCTTAATGATTTTGTTTGTAAAATAAGTAATAAAGCGATACTTTCGATCTGTCTAAAAGTAGGGATACTCCTCCTGATGAGATGGCCTAACCAACCATCAAAACTTGTCTAGGAATTGGTTACAACACAAACTTTTTTTTTAGCTTTTATCAATAAATTATCTGTTACATTAATAAATAAATATAACAGATCAAGATCAAATGCCAATAAACTTTCCTTTTGAATAATATTTACATCTCGACAATTTTGTTATTTTTTGATAAAAAATTTTCTTCAAAAAATTTTTCGACACAAATATTTTTCTATTGAAATTTTTGGACAAAAACTATTTTTCGATAGAAAATTTTTCAAATAAATATTTTCTATAGAAAATTTTAAACAAAAATATTTTTCTACAAAAAAGTTTTAGGTACAAATATTTTTCTAAGAAAAATTTTAGACAAAATATTTTTCTGTATAAAATCTTTTGACAAAAATATTTTTCTATAGAAAAAAAATTTTTGTGACAAAAATTATTTCCAAAGAAAATTTTGCCACAAAGATATTTTTCTATAAAAAAATTTTGGAACATAAATATTTTTTATAGAAAATTTTTGACAAAAATACTTTTTCCAACATTTTCTAAAGAAAATAAAAAAATATATATTTTCTATAGAAAATTTTACCGCAAAAAACAAATAAAAAATTTTTTGTTGAAAATTTTCTATAAATAATATATTCTATAGAAAATTTTTTATCCAAAATTATTCGACAAAAAAAAAAATTCTATAGGAATTTTCTTTTTTGTGGGAAATTTTCCATAGACAATTTTCGACTAAATTTTTTTTTATATTTTTCATAGAAATTTTTTGACAAAAGTATTTTTCTACAGAAATGTTATGACAAAAATATTTTTCTATGAAAAATTTTTCTATAGAAAACTTTTCGGCAAAAATATTTTTCTATAGAAAATTTTTCGACAAAAAAAATTGTCTATAGAAAATGTTTCATTACAAAAATTTTGTACAGAAAATTTTTCGTTAAAAAAGTTTTCTATAGAAAATTTTTCGTTAAAAAAAATTTTATATAGAAAATTTTTCGTAAAAAAAAATTTTCTATAGAAAATTTTTCAACAAAAAAAATTTTCTGTAGAAAATTTTTCGACAAAAAATATTTTCTATAGCAAATTTTCCGACAAAAAAAAATTTTCTATAGAAAATTTTTTGACAAAAAAAAAATTCTATAGAAAATTTTTTGACAAAAAAAAATTTTTTTTTATATTTTTCCATAGAAATTTTTCGACAAAAGTATTTTTCCACAGAAATGTTATGACAAAAATATTTTTCTATGAAAAATTTTTCTATAGAAAACTTTTCGGCAAAAATATTTTTCTATAGAAAATTTTTCGTTAAAAAAATTTTGTATAGAAAATTTTTCGTTAAAAAAATTTTGTACAGGAAATTTTTTGTTAAAAAAGTTTTCTATAGAAAATTTTTCGTTAAAAAAAAATTTCTATAGAAAATTTTTCTTAAAAAAAAATTTTCTATAGAAAATTTTTTGTTAAAAAAAATTTTCTATAGAAAATTTTTCGTTAAAAAAAATTTTCTATAGAAAATTTTTTGTTAAAAAAATTTTCAATGGAAAATTTTTCAACAAAAAAAATTTTCTGTAGAAAATTTTTTGACAAGAAATATTTTCTATAGAAAATTTTTCGACAAAAAAAATTTCTATAGAAAATTTTTTGACAAAAAAAAATTTCTATAGAAAATTTTTTGACAAAAAAAATTTCTATAGAAATTTTTTTGACAAAAAAAATTTCTATAGAAATTTTTTTGACAAAAAATATTTTCTATAGAAATTTTTTGACAGAAAATATTTTCTATAGAAATTTTTTGACAGAAAATATTTTCTATAGAAATTTTTTGACAGAAAATATTTTCTATATAAATTTTTTGACAGAAAATATTTTCTATAGAAAATTTTTTGACAAAAAATAATTTCTATAGAAAATTTTTTTTAACAAAAGATATTTTCTATAGAAAATTTTTTGACAAAAAAAAATTCTATAGAAAATTTTTTGACAAAAAATATTTTCTATAGAAAATTTTTTGATTAAAAATATTTTCTATAGAAAATTTTTCGACAAAATATATTTTATTAGAAATTTCGCGACAAAAGCATTTTTCTTTTAACAAAATTTTGCAACAAAAATATTTTTCTTTAGAAAAATTTTTGATACGAATATTTTTTAATAGAAAAAAAATATTTTCGACAAAAATATTTTTCTTTAGAAATGTTTCGAAAAAAATTTTTTTTTAAATTCTTCAACAAAAATATTTTCTAGAGCAAATTTTTTGACAAAAATAATTTCTACAGCAAATTTTACGAGAAAAATATTTTTCCAAACAAAATTCTTTAACGAAACAATTTTTCTATAGAATAGTTGTCGACAAAAATATTTTATGACAAAAAATTTTTCGACAAAAAAAATTTCTATAGAAAATAATTTTACAAAAAAAAAATTCTATGGAAAATTTTTCAACAATAAAAATTTTTTAGAGAAAATTTTTCGACAATAAAATTTTTATGTACAAAATTTTTCGTAGAAATTTCTGTAGAAATTTTTCGACCAAAATAATTCTAAAGAAAATTTTTCAACAAAAAAAATTTCTACAGAAAATTTTTTAACAAACAAAATTTCTACAGAAATTTCTGTAAAATTCGAAATTTTGAGAAAAGGCCATATGTGTTTAAATACTTCCAAACCAGTAATAAAATATGTTTAAAAAAGTAATAAATATAAATTGAATTCATTTATTTCAAGGCTTCCTAGAACTTTTAAATAGATTATTTTTCTGGTCAGTTTCTGAAACTTTGACTATTTTAAAACTAGGATAAGAAAGAAATATGTTTGTCACCGTAAAGTTTATTTGCTAAAGGTAATTAGATGTAATATTTGCATATATATTCCCACTCATAAGTTTAACATTTTTCAAAATAATTAAATATTCGTCATACGCCTCAATATATCGCGTAATTAACTAAAAACAAGTAAGAAAGTGCTATAGTCGGTCAAACCCGACAATACAACACCCTTCACCACTAAGGTCAAAGGTGTTATTTTTTCTGTATAAAGACAAATATTTGCTAAATTTTGCCATCATACAAACATTTTCTCAAAACTTTTATATTTAAACTGCTTCCGACACTTGGACTTATATGAGAGCTAGGGTCAAATGTGGACCGATTATCTCGAAATTTGGCAAATTGATTACAGTTGTTACAGTTATGTATTAAAAAAATAGGCTTAAGATTCAAATTATCTTCAGATTTACGAGCTTTTTAGTAATTTTTGTCTCATTTAGTGCGTTTTTAAAGAAAAGTTTGTATGGGAGCTATGGTCAAATGTAGACCAACTTAAACGAAATTTGGTGCAGTGATTTATGTTGACATAAGCAGTATTTGATTTAAATTTCATGAAAAAATATTGATATTTGTGGCCAATATATCAATTCCGGGAAGTGGGACCTATAGGAGGTACCAAAAATAATGAACCGATTTTGGCGAATTTCAATAGCCATGGTCCCATTATCAAAATGATCTGTGCCAAATTTCATCAAATTATCTTTAGAATTGCGACCTGTAGTTTGATTACAAGGTTTACAAGAGGGTCCAGCCTGCCAGCTAGACGGACGGACGGACGGACATCGCTAAATCGACTCAGAAAGTGATTCTAAGCCTATTGGTATACTAAAGGTCTAAGACAAATATTTCCATGCGTTACATACATCAGCACAAACTTATAACACCCTTTCCACCTATGGTGGTGAAGGGTATAATTACCTTAAGCAATAACCGCTCAACTGCTTATTATGACCTTAGAAACATATTAGTTACACAAATTACAAACATATTAGAACTGAATCCAAAGAGTAAAAGCAAAATTTGCTTTAATTTATATAAAAAATAAACAAAAATTTGTTTAATATAAATATTTCAAAATTGTATGCAATTATTTAGAGTGAAGCTAATTAATTATAATAAACTTTATGCAACTTTTATACTTAACTTATAGTTTTCATATTTGCAAAAAAACAAACAAACATTTTTGTTTTGCCATTTTTTGTCATTTTAATTAAATGGTAATATTATAATTGAATACGACCTGACTGGAGACAGACAATTAAAGTTTTGCAATTAAATAAATGACATAAATAAAACAAATATTTCCAGTAAAAGGTTGTTCATGTTGATGATGACGACATCAACACAATTACAACTAAATGCAAAATACGCATATACATAGGAAAAAAAGTTAAACCTGTATGTAACCCAGCAATTTTAAAGGACCTCAAAGTCGTCAAAGCTAGTAAAGTGGTAATTGATTTTTATATGTGGATATTACCAAAGGTAGACACTAGTAATGAAACTGTCTCTCTGTTATGCTAAAAAGTTTTACTGTCCACCTCCAATCACTGACAATTACTATCAGTGATCGTCTCTATAGTTTGATGCTTGAAATCTGTTGGGTCTACACATATTTAAAAAGTTCACATAAAAAAATTTTATTTGTTTGTGTCTGTGTGTGAACTCTGTACGATGAGGCGTGAAAAATGCATTTAATTTTCGTAACTATTGGGGCTCCAGTCGATGTGGCGGCGAGTGACTAAAACTAAAGTTGGTAAATATGTATTTGTCGACATTCATTCGGTTGTAAAAAAATGTATGTGTATAGATGTTGATGCCACAAGAGAGGCTATTTTAACTTGTATAAATAGTTTTAATAGATTTACGACATGTATGTATTTTATATGATATATAGGTAAGTAATATATGTATATGGTTATGTATGTGATTGCGTTCTTGCTGCACAATACTTTGTATTAAATTCAATATATTTATTGTTCTATAAATTCATTCTTCACTTTTCCATATTTTATTGTAGACTTCTACACAATAGGTGGGTATTCTGATATTTGTTATTCAGAAAAAATGTCTTCAGAGTCGAATTATATTAAGTGAAAGCCGAAAGACTGGTTGACTAACTGGTGGTCTATACAAAGATTATGATCACGGTAACAATCTACAAATTTAATACAATTGAGATCAAATATTTTTTTGGTTACTAAGACTATCTTCTGTAAATTTTTGATCAATATCAGTCACTTAATATTTGTGAGGATAAAAATGTCTTTGAAATGTCCTTATATCAAAAGAAGGGCTAGACTTTTTTGGCTCAAATTAAAAAAAATATTTTGATAAAAATTAATTTTATTGAAACATATTCAGAGATTATACCTTCATCAGCGCAACAAAAGTCGCTACATTGGACTAAGAGAAGAAGGTGGATATGGGAGCAATTCAAGGCCCAATTTTTCATTTTAAAGATTTAAATTTTTGAAAAATTTTCTATATTTGTATTGTCAATTTTCGAATAATTTTATATAAATAGTAAATTTTTGAAAAATATCCTTTAATAGTCAATTTTTTAAAAATTTTCTATAAATAGTCAATTTGTGAAAAAATTCCTATAAATAGTAAATTTTTGAAAAATTTCCTATAAATAGTCAATTTTCGAAAAATTTCCAAAAAATAGTCAATTTTCGAAAAATTTCCTGTAAATGGTCAATTTTCGAAAAATTTCTATAAATAGTCAATTTTCGAAAAATTTCCTATATATATTCAATTTTCGAAAAATTTCCTATAAATAGTCAATTTTCGAAAAATTGCCTATAAAAAGTCAATTTTTGAAAAATTTCCTATAATTAGTCAATTTTCGAAAAATTTCCTTTAAATAGTCAATTTTTGAAAAATTTCCTATAATTAGTCAATTTTCAAAAAATTTCCTATAAATAGTCAATTTTCGAAAATTTTCCTATAAATAGTCAATTTTCGAAAAATTTCCAACAAATAGTCAATTTTCGAAATATTTCCTATAAATAGTCAATTTTCGAAAAATTTCCTATAAATAGTCAATTTTCGAAAAATTTCCTATAAATAGTCAATTTTCGAAATATTTCCTATAAATAGTCAATTTTCGTAAAATTATCTATTAATAGTAAATTTTCGAAAAATTATAGTAATTTTTTGTAAAATTTCCTATAAATAGTGCATTTTCAAAAAATTTCCTATTAAAAGTCAATTTCGAAAAATTTCCTGAAAATAGTCAATTTTAAAAAAATCTCCTAAAAATAGTCAATTTCCGAAAAATCTCCTATAAATAGTCAATTTTCGAAAAATTTCTTTAAATAGTCAATTTTCGAAAAATGTTCTATAAATAGTCAATTTTTGAAAAATTTCCTATAATTAGTCAATTTTTGAAAAATTTCCTATAATTAGTCAATTTTTGAAAAATTTCCTATAAATAGTCAATTTTTGAAAAATTTCCTTTAAATAGTCAATTTTTGAAAATTTTCCTACAAATAGTCAATTTTCAAAATATTTCCTATAAATAGTCAATTTTCGAAAAATTTCCTATAAATAGTAAATTTTTGACAAATTTTCTATACATAGTCAATTTTTGAAAAATTTCTTATAAATAGTCAATTTTTGAAAAATTTCCTATATATAGTCAATTTTCGAAAAATTTCCTATAAATAGTCAATTTTCGAAAAATTTCCTATAAATAGTAAATTTTTGAAAAATTTCCTATAAACAGTCAATTTTTTAAAAATTTCCTATAAATAGTAAATTTTTAAAAAATTTCCTACAAATAGTTAATTTTTAAAAAATTTCCTATAAACAGTCAATTTTTTAAAAATTTCCTATAAATAGTAAATTTTTAAAAAATTTCCTACAAATAGTTAATTTTTAAAAAATTTCCTATAAATAGTCAATTTCTGAAAAATTTCCTATAAATAGTCAATTTTTGAAAAATTTCCTATATATAGTCAATTTTCGAAAAATTTCCTATAAATAGTCAATTTTCGAAAAATTTCCTATAAATAGTCAATTTTTAAAAAATATCCTATAAATAGTAAATTTTTGAAAAATTTCCTAAAAATAGTAAATTTTTGAAAAATTTCCTAAAAATAGTCAATTTTTGAAAAATTTCCTATAATTTCGAAAAATTTCCTATAAATAGTCAATTTTCGAAAAATTTCCTACAAATAGTCAATTTTCAAAATATTTCCTATAAATAGTCAATTTTCGAAAAATTTCCTATAAATAGTAAATTTTTGACAAATTTTCTATACATAGTCAATTTTTGAAAAATTTCTTATAAATAGACAATTTTTAAAAAATTTCCTATAAATAGTCAATTTTTGAAAAATTTCCTATAAATAGTAAATTTTTGAAAAATTTCCTATAAACAGTCAATTTTTTAAAAATTTCCTATAAATAGTAAATTTTTAAAAAATTTCCTACAAATAGTTAATTTTTAAAAAATTTCCTATAAATAGTCAATTTCTGAAAAATTTCCTATAAATAGTCAATTTTTGAAAAATTTCCTATATATAGTCAATTTTCGAAAAATTTCCTATAAATAGTCAATTTTCGAAAAATTTCCTATAAATAGTCAATTTTTAAAAAATATCCTATAAATAGTAAATTTTTGAAAAATTTCCTAAAAATAGTAAATTTTTGAAAAATTTCCTAAAAATAGTCAATTTTTGAAAAATTTCCTATAATTTCGAAAAATTTCCTATAAATAGTCAATTTTCGAAATATTTCCTATAAATAGTCAATTTTCGAAAAATTTCCTACAAATAGTCAATTTTCGAAAAATTTCCTATAAATAGTCAATTTTCGAAAAATCTCCTATAAATAGTCATTTTTTGAAAAATTTCCTATAAATAGTCAATTTTCGAAAAATTTCCTATAAATAGTCAATTTTCTTAATATTTCCTGTAAATAGTCAATTTTCGAAAAATTTCCTTAAATAGTCAATTTTCGAAAAATTTCCTATAAATAGTCAATTTTCGAAAAATATCCTATAAATAGTCAATTTTCGAAAAATTTCCTATAAATAGTCAATTTTCGAAAAATATCCTATAAATAGTCAATTTTCGAAAAATTTCCTATAAATAGTCAATTTTCAAAAAATTTCCTATAAATAGTCAATTTTCGAAAAATTTCCTATAAATAGTCAATTTTCAAAAAATTTCCTATAAATAGTCAATTTTCGAAAAATTTCCTATAAATAGTCAGTCTCGAAAAATTTCCTATAAATAGTCAATTTTCGAAAAATTTTCTGGATTTGTTGAGGCTTGAGGCTTTTTTTATACTTTTTAAGTTTTTGATTTTTATGAAAAGTATCGACTTTGCATTAATTATCAAAATTTTTCTTTGTTACATCCATCAACTTCATATTCTCCCTTTACCCACTGTAGCCTATAGAAAATAATTTTTAATAAAAGGATTTAAGTTTTTTCTGTTTATTGTTTTATTTAACTCATTTCTGTTTATTTTTTTTTTAATTCCCTTAGTTTTACTAAAAATGTTGTAAAAGTCATACAGCACAAAATGTCGCGACATAATGTATAACGACGCCAAATGGCATAAATTTCAATTAAATTTGCAAAATACAAAAAAAAAATTATATGTATAAAGTTTTAAAACAACAAACAGTAAAGACAACAAACAAACAACCAGCAAACAGCGACGAAAGCAGAAAAAAAGTATAACATTAAAATAGCAAGAGAATTTTATTTTTGTACTCGTATTTGTGGAGGTTCACAACAAAGTGTAGCAAACACTTAGAAAGCTATTTAGTATATTTGGAAAATACTTTGACCATTGCTTAAAATTGTTAGATAAGAAAACTGTGCTAAGTTAGTAAGATGATCAAATGAGTTAGAATCGGTCTATTTGCCTTTTATTATGACCTTCACCGCTTAGGTCTAATATGATCAAATTTGCTAGATTTTTCTTTAGTCTTAGCGGCTTATATCTGCTTAATGTTCTTATCACATTAACTATTTCTAGAGGTTTAAGCACATTTATGTCATTTCCGAAGGCGAACCTGGTATATTAGCTTTAGCCATATGTCAAGAAAATCGGACTGATCTAAGCAATATTTTAGCAAAAAAACTTTAATTATACTGTTCTCGATTTTGACTACTTTTTTTTTACCGACAAAAGGGAGACCTAGTGGTTAGAGATAAATCGAGTACGCTTATTTCAATGGCGCTAACCGTTTTTAAGGTTAAATCTAGTTTTCGAGATATAGCGTTATTAAAAAATGGAGGAGGTTGTGCTAAAAAGATTCGCGTATCTCAAAAACTGTTTCTTTTCTTGAACTAAGTAAAAAAACCGAAACTCGGCAACAAAATTATCTTTTAGGAACACTAATCACTTTTTAATTTGAGCTGTAGAAATAAATTGTTTTGTTTGCAAAAAGAAGTTATTTTTGAAAATGGAAATTTTTTTGATTTTCCAAAAAATTATATTTTTTTTTTGCAAACAAAAAAATTTGCTTAAAAAACGAATGCTGGGATTAAAAAAATAATAAGTGTTTCCAAAAGATAATTTTGTTGCCGAGGTTTGGTTTTTTTACTTAGATCAAGATAATAAACAGTTTCCGAGTTAAGCGAATATTTATTTATTTTCGTGAACAATGATTTCGATTTCATTAGTTAAAAACCGAAATTCGGCAACAAAATTATCTTTTATAAACACTAATTGTTTTTCTAATCCGCTTTAGAAATAAATTTTTTTGTTTGTAAAAAAATTTTTTTTTTTTTTTTTTTGAAAACCGAAATTTTGTGATTTTTCAAAAAAAAAAAATGTCTCCTAAACGACTACTCGGATTAAAAAATAATTAGTGTTCCTGCAAAATAATTTTGTTGCCGAATTTCAATTTTTGACTTCAGAAAATAAACAGTTTTAGAGTTACGTGAATATTTATTGCTCAACCTCCTCCATTTTTTTATAAAGCTATATCTCGAAAACAAGACCTAATCTAAAAAAACGCTTAGAAACCATTGAATTTAGTGTACTTGATTTATTTTTACCCACTAGATTTCCCTTTTGTCGATTTTTTTCAACTGGCATAGTGTTATCTTAAGGTTTTAAAACTTTTTCGTGTTTTTCGGAATATTTCTGCGAAATCATTCTTATATGGGAGGTATGTTTATATATAGGCCGATTCCAACAAAATTTGGTACATATTCTATGTTACTACATGTTCTTTGACAGCAAGATTACATGGACCATGTCCAATGATCATTTACCCATACAGACAGAGAGAACAAGTTAAATTGACTCATAAAGCCAACAAGTTTATAGCTACATTTTGGTGGGGAAGTCTACATTTTATGTTGCCATCATTGCTTTATCTGTAGTTGTTTAACTCATTCTGTATTGAAAAAATAAAACAGGATTTAACTAAATGTAATTACCTCCCTGATTGCAATTACTTTATGGATATAAATAGTGCTTTTGTTTTTTCATTTTAAGTTTTTTGTATTGTTAAACGAATATACAAGTAGACCTATATACACACTGATCATTTGCCACAACATAGTCATATAAACAAAAACTTTAAAAGCTGTTAAAAGATCTGAGGCCAAATTACCGCATTCGATATCGATCGAAAACTCAGACTTTTAAGTGAATATTGTGAAGTATACTTTAGGGATGTTCAAAGTTACTTCGATGCAAAAACTTTATTGAGATTTGTTATCCATTTTGATTCGTTTTTAAAAATATATATTTCTCAATTAAAACTCTTTTACTATTGTTCATCTTTTGGCAAATAACTTAAAAAAATATAGTCAATTGTGTATCTTTTAAATAATTTTGATTATCCTTAAAGTATGCTATACAAATGTTTTGAAAATATCTAGGATTTCGATCGATTTTGAGTGCCGTAATTTGGCCTCTGG
The DNA here is from genome assembly GCA_933228675.1 of Stomorhina lunata. Classification (NCBI taxonomy): domain Eukaryota; kingdom Metazoa; phylum Arthropoda; class Insecta; order Diptera; family Rhiniidae; genus Stomorhina; species Stomorhina lunata. The sequence goes on along the minus strand of OW121742.1, from coordinate 32,458,453 downwards.
TTTCTAACAATAAATTGCTCTTATGAATACTAAAGCTTTTAGAAAATGGACTTTAATCAATTTTGAACTTAAAATAAGTGTGTATTTCATAGCACTCAATTCAAAAGCTATTTTGTATATTTTGGATTATGTCGCTGTAGAAGCAAATGATTGATATGTAGCTGGGGATGTACGACAAAAGCACTAAATTTCAATTTAAAATTTTTTTGATGTAGTAATTTTTTTTTTTTTTTTAATAAATATCACTTTACCAAAAATTTTACATTACAAAAAAATTGTTAAATATCAACAAGCTTCATCTCAAAAACAAGTAAGAAAGTGCTATAGTCGGTCAAGTCCGAACAAACGATTTTGTCTCATTTAGTGCGTTTTGAGAAAAGAATTTGTATGGGAGCTATTGTCAAATGTAGACCGATTTCAACGAAATTTGGTACAGTGATTAAGGTTAACATAAGCAGTATTTGTCTTAAATTTCATGAAAAAATATTGATTTTTGTGGCCAATATATCAATTCCGGGATGTGGGACCTATGGGAGGTACCATAAATAATGAACCGATTTTAACGAATTTCAACAGTCGTGGTTCTATTATCAAAAAAATGATCTGTGCCAAATTTCATCAGATTATCTTTGGAATTGCGACCTGTAGTTTGATTACAAGGTTTACATGGGGGTCCAGCCAGCCAACCAGACGGACGGACATCGCTAAATCGACTCAGAAAGTGATTCTAAGCCTATTGGTATACTAAAAGATGGGTCTAAGACAAATATATCTATGCGTTACATACATCAGCACAAACTTATAATACCCTTTCCACCTATGGTGGTCAAGGGTATAATTAACACTTGCCATCGATCTTCCAATTGTCACTTATATGACTAAAAATTACAAACATTTTCTTATCTCGATTTAAGTAATTTGGATCACAAAAATTTATTTTTGCAAATGTATTAAAATACTTATTAGTGTAAATGTGTGTGTGTAAAAGTACTTTAAGTAAAATCTACTCTCTAAACTATTTTAGTTGTTTACGCACTCTAACCTTATTAGTTTTCATGAAAACTTTAACTGAAAATATTTATTACGCCATATACTTTGGTGCTGATAGACACACTTTTTAGCTTGTCAGACTGAAAATTTTGTTTTTGGAATATACATACATACACACATACGTTCATGTGTATATACAACATAAGATATATTAAAGGCAAAAGGGTGAACACTTTATTTAATTAAGTAAATTTGAATATATTGTATTTATAAGAAAAACCTTTTATCTTAATTGCTATTGAAGCTGGAACTTTGGCATATATGTAGGTATATATTTCAGCAGATATTCTATGTATGATCCTTACTATACACATAAACTTCTAACTTTTAGTAATATACAATTTTTCAATATTTTCAAGATTCAAACTGATTAAGCTAATGATTGGGTTAGTCGTAAAAAAAAATTGTACTGATTTGTATAGAAGCAAGTTATAAGCACCAGAGCTGTAAAAAATTACAATCAAATCGATTTCAACCAAGTTACGAATCGAGCACTTAGATTAAAACGATCGCAAGCGACAAAAACGAGGAATGTTTTGCATAACAAAACTAATTAATATTTTTCCAAATAGTTTAGAAGTTATGGTGCAAAGTATTGTATATGAAGTGTTTTAGTTTTACTTCAATAGCTTTAAAAGTACTGGGCGGATTGTGGTGCAAAATCTGCTAAAGGGTAGTCAGAAATTTAGACCAATTGTAAAAAATATGTCTAGTTTTAGCACAGTGGCCTCTACAGTGGGCCAAAGTTGAGCACCTTGTATTTAAAACCTATTTGTCCGTATAACTTTCGCAAATATAATCCAATCGAAATGACTTTTACACGTTCGAAAACTACTTAAGGAAGAAAGAAAAATATGCTTACTGTACTACGCTCTATACTACTATCTCTAATGGTTTAAGAGATATTAAACGGAATGTCGTTTACGATTATTTAAATCTAAGGTCTCGATATGGTTACCTAAAATGCAAAAATTCATAATAAATCAAATGTTTCATTTCATATGACGATACATAGTCCAAAATTTTACTATCGCTACATCCGTTTTGATTTATTATGAATTGTAGGAGGGTTACAGCGCATCACGATTTGAAAATAAAACCGTTCGAATTTGCAGCTTAAAGCATTGGGTTTCCAAGAAAATTTGCATAAAAATTTTCAATAAAAATATTTTTCTATAGAAATATTTTTCAATAAAAAAACTTTTTAAAGAATTTTTGATAAAAAAATGTCTAAAGAAAAATTTTGATAAAAAAAATTTTCTATCGAAAAATTTTTACTATTAAAATTTTCTATAGAAACATTTATGATAAAAAAAAAATTCTATAGAAAAATCTACATAAAAATTTTCAATAAAAATATTTTTCTAGAAAAATATTTTTCAGTAAAAAAACTTTTTAAAGAATTTTTGATAAAAAAATGTCTAAAGAAAAATTTTGATAAAAAAAATTTTCTATCGAAAAGTTTTTACTATAAAAATTTTCTATAGAAAGATTTATGATAAAAAAAAATTCTATAGAAAAAATTGCATAAAAATTTTCAATAAAAATATTTTTCTATAGAAAAATTTTTCAGTAAATAAACTTTTTAAAGAATTTTTGATAAAAAAAATGTCTAAAGAATAATCTTGATAAAAAAAAATTTCTATCGAAAAATTTTTACAATAAAAATTTTCTATAGAAAGATTTATGATAAAAAAAAAATTCTATACAAAAATTTTTGGTAAACAAATTTTCTATAAATAAATTTTTGGTCAAAAAATTTCTTTAGAAAAATTTTTGGTCAAAAAATTTTTTGAAGAAAAATTTTCTATAGAAAAATTTTTGATAAAAAAAATTTATAAAAAATTTTTTATAGAAAAATTTTTGATAAACTGAATCGAAGTACGCAATTTTGATAAAACAAAATTTCTACGGAAAGATTTTTGATAAAAAAAAAATAATTCAAAATTTTATCAAAAAATTTTCTATTTGAAAATTTTCATAAAAAAACATTTCTACAAAAAAAATTTTATAAGAAAAATTTTCTATAGAAAAATTTTTGACGAAAAATTATCTATAAAAAATGTTTTTCTACAGAAAATTTTTTGATAAAAAAAATTTTTATAGAAAAATTTTTGATAAAGAAAATGTTTATAGAAAAATTTTTGATAAAAAGATTTTTTGCAGAAAAAATTTTAATTAAAAAATTTCCCATCAATAAATTTTTTATAAAAAAATTTTTTAAAAATTTCCAAAAATTTATCAAAAATATTTCTATTTGAAAATATTGTAAAAAAAATTTTTCTACAAACAAATTTTTGATAACAAATTTTCTATAAAAAAATTTTGGATAAAAAAATATCTATAAAAAATAACAGAAAAATTTTTGATAAAAAAAATTTTAAAAAAATTAAATAAAAAAAAATTTATAGAAAAATTTTTGAAAAAATGATTTTTTACAGAAAAATTTTTGATTAAAAATTTCCTATCAATAAATTTTTGATAAAAACAATTTTTTAAAAATTTCCAAAATTTTATCAAAAATTTTTCTATATGAAAATTTTGTAAAAAAAAATTTCTACAAACAAACAAATTTTTGATAACAAATTTTCTAGAGAAAAATTTTGGATAAAAAAATATCTATAAAAAATGTTTTTATACAGAAAAATTTTTGATAAAAAATTTTTTTTTTAAATTGTTATAAAAAACTTTTTATAGAAATATTTTTGATAAAAAGACTTTTTACAGAAAAATTTTTTATTAAAAAATTTCTATCAATAAATTTTTGATTAAAAAATTTTCTATGTGAAAATTTTGATAAAAAAAAAGGTTTCTATAGAAAAATTTATGATAAATAAAATTTTCTATAGAAAAATGTTTGATATAAAAATTATTTTCTATAGTTTTATTTTCTATAATTTTATAAAAATATAAAAAAATTATAAAAGAATTTTTATTGAAAAATTTTTGATAAAAAGATTTTTTACAGAAAATTTTTTGATTAAAAAATTTCCTATCAATAAATTTTTGATCAAAAATTGTTCTATGTGAAAATTTTGATAAAAAAAAACTTTCTATAAAAAAATTTTTGATAAAAAAATTTTTTATAGAAAAATCTTTAATATAAAAACTATTTTCTACAGAAAAATTTTGATAAGAAAAAATTTCTATAAATAAATTAAAAAAAAAAATTACAAAAAAATTTTTTATCAAAATATTTCCTACACAAAAATTGTTGATAAAAAAATTCTTAATATAAATTTTTGATAAAAGAAAATTCTATAGAAAAATTTTTGATATACAATTTTTCTACAAAAAAATTTTTAATAAAAAAAATTTTCTATAGAAAAATTTTTGATATAAAAATTAAATCAATTCTTGATAAAAAAAAAGTTTCTATAAAAAGTTTTTGACAAATTTAATAAATAATAAATTCTATATATAAATTTTTGATAAAAATTTTTCTATAGCTAAATTTTGATAAAAAAAAAGTTTTCTATAGAAAAATTTTTGATGAAAAAAATTTCTGTAAAAAAAATTTTGATAAAAAATTTTTCTATAGAAAATGTTTGATAAAAAAAAATATCTATAAAAATTTTTTTTATATAAAAATTTTTGATAATTTTCTATAAATAAAATTTTGATAAAAAAAATTTCTGTAAAAAAAATTTTGAAAAAAATTTTCTATAGAAAATTTTTGATAAAAAAAAATATCTATAAAAAAATTTTTTTGTATAAAAATTTTTGATAATTTTCTATAAATAAATTTTTGATAAAAGCATTTTCTATAGAAAAATTTTTGATCACAAATTTTCTATAGAAAAATTTTGATGAAAAAAGTTATCTATAAAAAATTTTATATAGAAAAATTTTTGATAAAAAAAAATTTCTTATAGCAAAATTTTCATAAAAATAGTTTTCTATAGAAAATTTTTTGGTGAAAAAATTTTCTTTGCAAAAATTTTTAATAAAAAAATTTTTTATAGAAAAATTTTTGATAACAAATTTTCTATCGAAAAATGTTGATAAAAAAAAGTTTCTTAAATAAAATTTTTGATAAAAAAATGTTCTTTTAAAAAATTTAATTATTAAATCACATTTTGAGACACCCTTTTATTAACTAAAGCTCATTTTACCAATATTTCTCACATCTCAACAACATTCCATGTCTACACATTTTATTTAAAGTTTTGCAAATGTTTTAGCTTTCATTACTCTTACCAAGACTTCATTTATTCTACTTATTGCCTTTCCTCTAACTATTTTTTTTCTGGCTGCTGCAGTTTGTGCTTAATGTTTTGGTTGGCCCACACTAATTTTACTATCATTTGTTTTGTTTATTGTTTGGAACAAGAAGTAAGACAATTTCAATTAATTGATAGTTTGTTTGAATATAATTACAGTCAATATTCATTCGTTTAAACAAACAGACATAAATGAATACACAGAAACGCACAAAGGCTGCTCTGAGTTGTAGGAAATTTGCGAACATGAATATTATAGCAGCCAATTGCAAAGCCAACGAACTTTAATGAAACTACTATACACGCTATTACTACACATTACTACAACACTTGAATATATTTACGCAATTTTGCATTAGTTCAAATATGTTTGTAGATATGTATGTGAGCAAGTAGGAGTATGGCAGGGATATGTCTATGAAAAATATAAAAGCTGATACTTAAAAAAAACTTATATTTATAATTCATTGCATTCATTTCCAGCTAACAAGTGGATAAACATAATCGCACTCACAAAAACAGCAATAACAAAGGCTACAAATAACAAAAACAATTACAACAAACAACATACTTGTTTACATGCAATCTCATGTTGCAATTAAACATTTTTAAAACACTAACAACATCATTATGAAAAAGACACATTTTCAAACATTCATACAAATACATGCATATATGCAAGCCATATATGTATCCATGTATGTGTGTTTGCCCTCACATGTATTCTTTGTCTCTTCAACTTGTTCTCATTTTAAACGCATTGTTCTGCTTATAGATGCAGACAATAACCAATTAACTGTAACTTTAACATTTATGCTATAAAAAAACACAAAAATGAGTGTGTGTGTGTGTGTGTGTGAGTAGTTAGTTTATATTTACTTAGTTTTACTTAATTGTATTAAATAAGTTTAAACTAAATATTATTTAAACTTATAAATTGATAACTAATTGTGTTCACCTGCATACTTTGTTGGATTTGCCTTTGATCAGAAATTCAAGTTAATTTGAGAAAATTATATTTTATGGTATGTTTAAGTCCTGTGTTTAATGAATTGGATTATTAACACTGGGCAACAAAATTTGGTTGTATAATTTGTTTAAACAGTTAAAATAACATCAAATAATATTTAAGCCAAACTATTTATAC
>OW121742.1:32364533-32447033 GCA_933228675.1 Stomorhina lunata | reverse complement strand
TAAAAGTTCATACCAAGGAAACAACTTGCTACTGCATCCGAATTTATTTCAAAGATTTTACCAACTAACGAATCTGATGATAGCCTCAATTTATATTTTAATAATTATAAGTAAAAATATTTCTGTATATAAAATTCGGTCCACAATTCACATACCAAAAATCATTATTTCTGGAGAAATAGTTTTAAAATTTTGAGAATGATCAAAAAAGCATCTGGCAGCCCTGAATAGATCACTTAAATTTTACTAGTGCGTATAAGTGATAATATATTTAATTAAAAAAGTGTAGATCACTCATACGTAACATATGACAATACTAACAGCCTGGAATACATATTAGATGAGTGATTTGGTATTGAATTTGTAATAATTTTTCTTTCACACAATAGTACTAAGTTAGTGTATATAATTACCTATAGCACTTGTAATTTCCTAAAATCTTAAGTAATAACACTAATTGGCACCCGACACTCCATTGTTATTTCTAAATTTTTTTCATTCATTATTTTATTTATCTTACATACTTTGGATTAGTGTCTAAAAATATAATATTATTTCTTAATAATTATTATACAAACAAAGATAAAACAAATAAAATAAAGGAAAATATCGAGATCCTATATTCAATACCGTCTATGCACATTTTGTTTAAAATTATTTTTGATTGGAAAACTGTTTTTTTAAATAGTTACATGTCTTCTATCTCTATCTCTCTAGAAATCTATTCTAGAACAATGGCTTAAATATCTGTATGTATTGTAGAGGAAATGATGACTTCTATCAAAATATTTTGGATATCAAACAGTTTTTGCCTCTTCATAAAATATTATTTTTGGTTCATACTCGGTGTTGAAAATAGGCTCTCGATATGTTAATTAAGTACTAAGTCATCTCTCATATTATGTCTATGAGTATTTAAAAGTAAAACAAATAATTTTATGTCAAAATCATTATAAATAATAACCAAATTTAATTAGTATATGACTTAGACCATTTTCAAAATCATTGACTAATAAAAGTTTTTATCTGCATGTTATTTCTGGGTGCCGTGTTAGTATAAGCTCCACATATTTAATGCATGTAATATCTTTATTCATTCATTGCAAATAACAATAAAAAAGACCAACCAAAAATGTTCCCTCAAAAAGTAAGTAAACAAATATATCCTTTTTAGTTAATACCAAAATTCAATTTTTTTTTTCTCATATAAAGAAGTAAGAGTAATATAACGAAAAAAAAAATAAATGGCTAATATACACACATAGTATCCAAAAAAATATTTAGGTTTTTTCGGTTTTGTTTTGGTTCTGTTGGTTTGGCTACCAAATTCATAAAATAATTGTTGAAACATACCTTGAATACACATTTTTCGACAGACATATTTGAAAACAAATATTCGACAATAATAAAACCAAAAAATCTCTTTGTTACTTCAATATCAACTTAAAGGCTTTCAAAACAGGGACCGGGGATAGACAGGCGGACATATTAACATGCATATGTACAAACGCACAAATGGCCATAGAAAAACATAAAATATACATTCCTTAAATAAACATATAGATGAAAAAGAGGAATAGAAAGGGAATTAGAAAGGGAAATATACAGTGGATGAATTTTGTATATGAAAAAATTTTTATAGAAAAATTTACTATAGAATTTTTTTCTATGGAAAATTTTTGTAGAAATTTTTTTTATGAAAAATTTTCTGTTGAACTTTTTTTTATGAAAAATTTTCTATTAAAATTTTTTTATGAAAAATTTTCTATTGAAATTTTTCTATGAAAAAATTTCTATAGAAATTTTTTCGATGAAAAATTTTCTATAGAAAGTTTTTCTATGAAGAATTTTCAATAGAAAGTTTTCTATGAAAAATATTCTTTAGAAATTTTTTCTAAGAAAAATTTTCTATAGAAATTTTTTCTATGAAACATTTTCTATAAAATTTTTTTTCAATGAAAACTTTTCTATACAAATTTTTATATGAAAACTCTTCTATAAGAATTTTTTCTGGAAAATTGGCATAAAAATTTTAAATATAAAAAATCACCTATAGAAATTTTTATATGCAAAATTTCCTATAGAAGTTTTTATATGAAAAATTTTCTATAGAAATTTTTATGTGAAAAATTTTCTCTAGAAGTTTTTTCTATGAAAAATATTATATATAAATTTTTATGAAAAATTTGCTATTTTCTATAGAAAATTTTTATATAAAAAATTTCTATAGATAATTTTTCGTATAAAAAATTTCTATAGAAAATTTTTCATAAAAAAAATTTCTATAGAAAATTTTTCATATAAAAAATTTCTATAGAAAATTTTTCATATAAAAAATTTCTATAGAAAATTTTTCATATAAAAAATTTCTTTAGAAAATTTTTCATATAAAAAATTGCTATAGAAAATTTTTCATATAAAAAATTTCTTAAGAAAATTTTTTATATAAAAAATTTCTAAAGAAAATTTTTTATATACAAAATTACTATTAAAAATTTTTCATATTAAAAATTTTAATAGAAAATTTTTCATATAAACAATTTCTATAGAAAATTTTGCTTAAAATAAATTTCTACAGGAAATTTTTCCTAAAAAAAATTTCTATAAAAAATTTTTCATATAAATAATTTATATAGAAAATGTTTCATATAAATATTTCTATAGAAAACTTTTCACATAAAAAATTTCTATTGACAATTTGTCATATAAAAATTCTATAGAAAATTTTTCATATAAAAAACTTCTATAAAAAATTTTTCGTTTTAAAAATTTCTATAGAAAATTTTTCATATAAAAAATTTCTATTGAAAATATTTTATAGAAGAAATTTATATAGAAAATTTTTCATATAAAAAATTTCTAAAGAAAATTTTTCTTTTAAAAAATTTCTAAACAAAATTTGTATAGAAAATTTATTAACAAAAAATTTCTTTAGAAAATTTTTCATACAAAAAATTTCTATAGAAAATTATATGCATATAAAAAATTTCCAGAAAAAAAAAATTCATAAAAAAATTTCTTTGCAAAATTTTCATATAAAAAATTTCTAAAGAAAACTTCTCATATACAAAACTTCTATTTAAAATTTTTCATATAAAAAATTTCTATAGAAAATTTTTATGTATCAAAAATTTCTATAGAAAATTTTTCATATAAAAAATTTTTATAGAAAATTTTTCATATAAAAATTTTCTATATAAAATTTTTCATATAAAAAATTTCTGTAGAAAATTTTTCATATAAAAAAATTTCTATAAAAAATTTTTCATACAAAAAATTTCTATAGAAAATTTTTCATATAAAAATTTCTATAGAAAATTTTTTGTATCAAAAACTTTTATAGAAAATTTTTCATTTAAAAAATTTCTGTAGAAAATTTTTCATCTAAAAAATTTCTATAGAAAATATTTCATATAAAAAGTTTTTTTAGAAAATTTTTCATATACAAAATTTCTATATGAAAAATTGTGTATATCAATTTTTTTTATGAAAAATTTTCAATCGAAATTTTTTACATGAAAAATTTTCCATAGAAACATTTGATATGAAAAATTTTTCTTTAAAATTTTTTAAATGAAAAATGTTCTAAATAGCCACTGTCCTTCAAATCACACACATTCCTGTCAAAATATTTGTTTGAATTTTGTTTGCAATGAAACGGACGAATTGTGGCCAATAAACAAAAAAATCAAACTCAAAGGAGTCTTAGTTAGACAAAAATGCGTAAATTGAAAATAAAACAAAAAATCCTTTATAAAACATCTATGTGATTCACAATGTTATGATTATAAAAAATCTACTTCCGTTTTCCCTACTAAATATTGTACTATTTAATTTTTTTGATAAATTCAACTGAAAAATATTTTCGTTTATTAAAATAAAAATTCATATTTGCTCAAAAATATCGCATAGCTTATTATAGAATAGTATGTCATTTCACAGCGGGTTTAATGAATGGAATTGAATGCTTTGTGAAATCAAATATATCAAAGATATAGTAAAAATATTTAATTAAAATTTGGAAATTGATAATCATTAAAAACGATAGATGGTAAAATAGCCTTTATATCGAAATTTTAAAATAGTGTAAATTATTACCTCCACAATTACTTTTAACCTTGCAAATTTGCACTTATACTAATTTATTTCATGCAAAAATGACTTCATGCAATTTAAAACTTGTGTCCAAAACCCCACTAAAATCCAACTTTAATTCAATTTACAACAAGATTGTGATTTATTATCTTTAGCAAATAAACACCCAGCGAAATAAAGAACATCGTTTTCGTGTTGAAGCTCTGAAAGTTTGTGGAGTAAATCATTTAGGCAATCTAAAAAGCATTTATTTAATTACTTTATTAAGCTTTTAAAAGGCTACCCTTTGTTGTGAACATTCTTCTCGCTCTTGTGCCCTTTTGGTTTTCAACCAACTAAAGTATGTATTTTTAGCTGTCATAATTTAAAATCCTGCCAGCCTTTTTCATAAAGACTTCTTCTGGTTTCTCATTCTTCTTTACTTTTTGGCGAATGCAAATAACAGCAGCAAAACTTAAACAAAAAAAAAGAAAACAACAAAAGAGAAGTGTTTATGTGTCCGTAACATCAAAACATGAATTTTCAACATGTTGTCATGGTCATTTTGTCCATTCGTACTCAGACCATCGCCCGTCTTTGGTCTCCCGGTATTTCGCTCTATGTCTGCCTTTTTATGGAGCTCAGTGTGAGTTTGTTTTAAAACGTTTGTGTGCATGTCCGTTTTTTCCATGTCTGTCTACCGGTTTATCCTTGTCTGTACCTTTCCACTATTTGTGTACTTGTAATAATTTAACATATCGTGCTGCTTGTACTTTTTTCTTCCTTTCGCTTGTACACATCAGGGAATTTTACGTTTTTTTATATCTACTTAATTTTATTTTTACTGATGTCATAATTTACAAACATCATGGGTGGATTGCGAGGGGTGATAAGTCGAAAAAATTTACTTTGACATGAGTTAAATATTGAAAGAATGCTAGTTATTAGTCTTGATATTAACTAATAAAAGTAGTAAAAGTACTTCTTTTGAGGAGCCAGTAAGTTCTAAGCATTACCCGTCAGGGTTTTATATATGAAAAGCTTTCAATACAATTTTTCTAAATGAAATTTTTCTATATAAATTTTTCATATGACAAATTTTTTATACAAATTTTTTAAATAAAAATTTTCCATAAAAATTTTCTAAAGATATTTTTTATATGAAAAGTTTTCTATAGAAATTTTTTATATAAAAAATTTTCTAGAGAAATTTTTTATATAAAAAATTTTCTAGAGAAATTTTTTATATAAAAAATTTTCTATAGAAATTTTTTCTATAAAATATTTTCTAAAGAAATTTTTTATATAAAATATTTTCTATAGAAATTTTTTATATAAAAAATTTTCTAAAGAAATTTTTTATATATAAAATTTTCTATAGAAATTTTTTATATGAAAAATTTTCTATAGAAATTTTTTATATGAAAAATTTCCTACGAAAATTTTTTATAAAAAAAATTTTCTGTACAAAACATTTTTTATATGAAAAATTTCTACAGAAATTTTATATATGAAAAACTTTCTACAGAACTTTTTTTATAGAAATTTTTTTTATATGTAAAATTTTCTATAGAAATTTTTTATATGAAAAATTTTCTTTAAAAATTTTTTATCGATTTTGTATATGAAAAATTTTCTATATCAATTTTTTATACGAAAAATTTTTTATAGACATTTTTTATATGAAAAATTTTATATAAAAATTTTGTAAATAATAAATTTTCTATTGAAATTTTTTTCTCTACAAAAAATTTTGTATATGAAAAATTTTCTATAGAAATTTTTTTATGAAAAATTTTCTTTAGAAATTTTTTCTATGAAAAATTTTCTAGAGGTATTTTTTATATGGAAGATTTTCTATAGAAATTTTTTATATGAAAAATTTTCTTTAAAAATTTTTTATCGAAATTTTGTATATGAAAAATTTTCTATAGAAATTTTTTGTATGTAAAATTTTTTAATAGGAGTTTTAATTTGAATATTTTTTAATAAAAATTTTTATATAAAATATTTTCTATAGATATTTTTTGTATTAAAAATTTTCATAGAAATGTTTTATATGAAAAGCTTTCTATATAAATTTTTTATATGAACATATTTCTATAAATTTTTTTTAAATCAAAAATTTTCTATAGAGATTTTTTTTATGAAAAATGTTCTAAAAAAGATTTTCATATGAAAAATTATATTTAGAAATTTTTTATATAAAAAATTTTCTATAGAAATTTTTTATAATTTTTTATATAAAAAATATTCTATTGAAATTTTTTATATGAAAAATTTGCTATTGAAATTTTTTATATGAAAAGTTTTCTATATAAATTTTTTATATGAAAAATTTTATATAGAAATTTTTATATTAAAAATTTTTATAAAAAAATTTTCTATGGAATTTTTTTTACGAAAAATATTCTATAAAATTTTTTATAAAAAAAATTTTCCATAGAAATTTTTTATATGAAATATTTCTATTTTTTAGAAAAATTGTTTAAGATTATTTCCGGTTATATTAGTCTAAGAAAAGATGGATCTTAGACTAATATAAATATATGCGCTACAAACATCATCTATGGTCCATCTATGGTGGTGAAGGGAATAAAATTATTATATGTTTTAGATGCATCTTAAAAAGTTGTGGTGTAAAAAACGAAGTTCATAAAACAACTTGTGTGAATGCCGAAGAAAGAAACTTTATACATTTTTCTTTTGGAATCAAAATCGATGTTGAAGATCTTTAAGATTCGATCCCAACGATTTAATGGAATTAATGGTAATGATATAAATTTTACAAGACTTTATTCGTACTTAACTAACCTTTTAAATATTAATACTAGTATAATTACTATTCTTTTTTTTTATACACCCCTCGCATATATTTAATTTTACACAACCATTTTTTTTTAATAAAATATTCTCCGGTACGTTTTGTAGAGCCAAGCGGTTCATTTAATTTTCTCTTTCCTGTTTAAACAACAATTGGCTTTTTAATTTTAAAGTTTAAAGAAGAATAAATATATCTGAGATTTATGGTACTTTTACACATGTAGTATATGTGTAATCCTGACCTGAGGCAAAAGTGGCCTATGTTAAAAAATATGCAAAAGTTACCAGTTTATATGTGAGACTCCATATATTTTATCTTTTTCAAAATTCTAAAAAGCTGCAGATCTATCAATTTATCCCATTTTATTTACATATTTTTCTAAAGAAACTATATTTTTAAAGCCGACTTAAGTGGTTTTTCATTTATATATTTTCTTATATTTTTTTAACCCTCCGTCATGCACATGTTTCGGTAGTCACATACGCAGCGCATGTATCTGGCCAGATACACTATATATTTCAAATTGAAATATATTTCAATTGAAATTTTCAATACATTAATGTGAACAAAATTTATATTTTGTTGATAATATTATATTGTTATATAGTTAGCAAGCCAGGCAGATAACTTTTTGCAATTTTTTCTTAGTGCATGTACTTAATAGATACCAAAATATCTACCCAGGAAAAACACTAATGACAAATAAAACAAGAAACATTTAATTTTCTGTTTTATTTCGAAAAAATAATTTAGCCTAACCAGAAAACAAATTTTAAAGTCGATCTTATGTAAAATATTTTAAAGTCGACTTTTGTAATTTTTCATACCATAAGAAATTTTTAGAATAAGATTTTAAAAATATTTTTAAACAAATACATTCAAATATTGCAAAAGCGTTTTTCAATCAATAGAAATAATAAAATAAAATTCCAAAAAAATCCAAAAACAAAACATTAAGAAAATTTTGTGTTCTTTAGACAAAACAGCATATCTTAATATTTTTAATTTTTTCATAATATGATTAAAAATTGTTTAAATGCTCATCAGGTCTTACAAAAAAATATTATTTTTCTGTAATAATAACAGAAAACAACAATTGTTATATGATCACAATCCGTTTTAAAGAAATTTACTTTAATATGTTTCTAATGACTAAAAATTGTGAAAAATTTACAATTTCGACTTATCATTTAAATATTTAAAAGAAAAAAGCTTATTTTAGTTTTCAAAATGAAGTTTTTTTTATAGAAATTTTTTATATTAAAAATTTTTTTTTTTTCAAAAATTTGTATATGAAAAATTTTCTACAAAAAGTTTTATATGAAAAGTTTTCTATAGAAATTTTTTATCTAAAATATTATTATATGAAAAATTTTCTCAAAAAATAACAAAATAGTAGGGATGTAAATATTATTCAAAAAGAAGAAATAGAAAGAAATTTTTTATATACATTTTTTTATTAAAAAATTTTCTATAGAAATTTTTTAACTAAAAAAATTTTCTATAGAAATGTTTTAAATGAAAAATTTTCTATAGAAATTTTGAACATGAAAAATTTTCAATAGAAATTTTAAACATGAAAAATTTTCAATAGAAATTTTTTATATGAAAAATTTTCAATAAAAATGTTTTATATGAAAAATTTTATATATGCGAAATTTTCTATTGAAATGTTTTAAATAAAAAATTTTCTATACAAATTTTTTATATGAAAAATTTTCTATAGAAAGTTTTAATATGAACATTTTTCTATAAAATTTTTTATATAAAAAAATTTTCAAAAAGAAGAGTTTTTGCATATAATCCCAAATCTGTTACATTTATTTATTAATGTAACAGACCAATTTATTGATAAAAAGCCAAAAAATGTTTGCGGAAAAACCAAATTCCTCGACGCGTTTCGATGGTTGGTTAAGCCATCTCTTCAGGAGGATTATCCCCAATTTAGGCAGATCGAAAACCCCCCATTATTACTAAATTTACAAACACAACTTTTCAGAATTATTTTCATAAACCATAAGAAAAATTTTCAAAAAAAATTTTTTATAGGAATATTATATTTTATAGAAATTTTATATTAAAAATTTTTTTTTTATTCATCAAAAAAGGTACCCACTGTCCAAATTTTCGGTCGAGTAAGAAGGGAATTTTGGAACCTTTGCCTCTAAGAGGGTAATAATGGGTAAAAAGGGGGAAATTTCGAAAATGCTGTATCTACTAAAGTAATAGGCATAGAAACAAAATTTAAATTTTGTTTTGAATAGCTGTTAAAATAAGTGGACAGGTGTTTGGTACTTTTTTCAATCTATGCCGGATAGGGGGTAAAAATGTTTTTTTTTTTGGTACCATTTTTAAGCCAATCTCCAATTATCTTTTGAACCAAACAATATTGAAAAAAATTGCAATGCAATCAATAAATGTGAGAAAGATATTGAACACGTATTTGGTACTTTTTAGATTTCAGGGGCTAAAATGGGTAAAAAAGGGATAAAATGATAACTTAATACCTCATAAAGTAATATGAATAGGAACAATATGTTAACTGCGTTTTTATAAAAAGTACCGAATTCAATTGGTACCAAGTACCAAATATGCATATGTAACTTTTTAGAAATTAGGGGATAAAAAGGGGAAAAATTGGAAATGTTGTAACTTTTAAAGAAATTAATGTTTTCCTGTCTGTATGTCCTTTATAGAATAGTAAACTATGCATTTAACCATGTTATGCTCATGCCATGATCTTTAGCTAAAGTTGTTGCGCGTGAGACTACGAAGGTTTTTAAGTTGCTATTACTAATTTTCGACAGGTGGCGCCACTGAAAATTACTCAAAATGAATTAAATCGTAAACTGTGCATTTGATCTTGCTACGATCTTTAGCGAAGTTATTGCAAATGAGCCGGCAAAGGTTTTTTAATTGGTATGCATAATTTCCGACAGGTGGCGCCACTGAAAATTACTAAAAATGAGTTAAATCATAAACTCTGCATTTGATCAGGCTTTGATCTTTAGCAAAGTTGTTGCACATGAGCCGACGAAGGTTTCTTAGATGTTATGAACAATTTTCGACAGATGGCGCCACTGAAAATTATACAAAGTGAATTAAATCGTAAGCTGCGCATTTGATCATGCAATGATCTTAAGCAAAGTTGTTGCACATGAGCCGACAAAGGTTTTTTAGTTCATACGAGCAATTTTCAACAGGTGGCGCCACTGAAAATTACTAAAAATGAGTTAAATCATAAACTCTGCATTTGATCAGGCTTTGATCTTTAGCAAAGTTGTTGCACATGAGCCGACGAAGGTTTCTTAGTTGTTATGAACAATTTTCGACAGGTGGCGCCACTGAAAATTATATAAAGTGAATTAAATCATAAGCTGTGCATTTAATCATGCAATGATCTTTAGCAAAGTTGTTACACATGAGCCGACGAAGGTTTCTTAGTTGATATAAATAATTTTCGACAGGTGGCGCTACTGAAAATTACTAAAAATGAATTAAATCGTAAGCTGTGCATTTAATTATGTTATGATCTGTAGTAAAGTTGTTATGCATAAGCCGACAAAGGTTTCTCAGTTCGTATGACTAATCTCCGACAGGTGGCTCCACTGAAAATAACTCAAAATGAATTAAATCGTAAACTGTGAATTCGATCAGGCTATGATCTTAAGCAAAACTCCTGCTCATGGGTCGACAGAGGTTTCTAAGTCGGTGTGATCAATTTCGAAAATTTCATATTCATATTAAACATTTGATCATGTGTTGATAGAACAAAATAATTTAAATGATTCAAAATTAATTGGATATTTGTGTATCGTTTTTTCTCTAAAGTTATTTTAGTTGGTTAGTACTTTATAAAATATATTAAAACTTTAAAATTTGCCTCAGAATGCTTATCATAAAGCTCCAAGCAAGGCTCGGTCGCCCAGGTACTTTATTAAAATCACTGTTGAATTCTTAAATGATCTGGCCTGATACAGGCGCATGACGGAAGGTTAAATTTATCTCAGTTCTGGTTTCCTTTGAAATGTTCTTTTCCATTATTGTCTATGTTACAAAACATTAGGGTATCTAATAAATTGGTCAGCTTCTGTCAGGCTCCCACCTTTTATTTGCTCAAATAAATTGCATTCATTTTCAATTTAAAATAAAGTTAAGAAGTAAGAAAAAAGGATATTTAAACCTGAATGTTATTAAAGTTGTAGATAAATTTGCAAAGAATTTTAAAAATATATATATTTTAAAAATGTTCATTAATTCTCTCTTACCTTAAGAAGGATTTAAAGCTGTCGACTGTTTAAATGCTTATAACCTGTTGTCTTTATGACTTTGAAAATCTGATATATGAGTAATTACATTCAATAAGCAAAATTCGGTATTAAAGTATTAAATATGATTCTGTTTTTTTTCTTCATTTCTTTTATTATTATTACAAGCTTACAAGTCTATAAGGATTTAAGGAAAAAAAAATATTTATATTTATAAACATTGAATATTAATGACAACAAGAAAATCTATAATAAAAAAAGTATATATATCAAGCAGCCAAATGTGCAAAGGAGCCAACGAAAAAAATACCATTAAATAATTTTATAGTATTTGCTGGCATTAAGAAGTAAATCCTTCAAAAGCTACTTTATATAAAAACATGTGTATGTATTGTAAGTATTTGTCTATAAGTTCGCTAATGTAAGTAAAAGCATATTTACACATACACACTTTCATATGTATGAACAAATGTAAAGAATATGTTATACATATACTTATAAGCATATTTACTCATATGACTGTCTGTCTGTCTGTCTGTCTACTCCTATACATACTTATACCTTTCCCATAACCATTCAGCTATTAAAGTAATACGAGAGAGTGCTTTTACGAGCAGTCATCAATACAATAAGACTTAAAGCTAGAAGAGTAGCGCTATAAATGAATGTATGGTGCCGCATGTTATGCAGCATTTATGTCCCGAAAAAAAAGGAAATAAAAAATGAATAATACTTTTGAAAAGGAACCTTTTTTTCGACTAGAGTTTTTCAGGTTTTTTCCATTTTTTGAAAAGACTGACATATAACAGAGACTGCATCTGTATTTGAGTTAAGTAAGAAACATATGTTTGCACCAAAATCGTAAATAAAAGAGTGAAGAAAAAAATGGGGTTTAAATTTTTTTTTTCTTTGTAAAAGCTATTTAAAGGTAAAACATTAAGTAATGTTCGAAAGTTTTTAAGTACCTTTTATGTATGTCCATTAGTAGTCATAAACAATAACATTTATAATGGAAAGTTCGAAAAGTAGTTCCCTTACCTTCAAAAGATATGACAGATTAATGACAATTGAAATGCGAGTTAAAGCATTTTCGAATAAAGCAATTTTCTTTAAAATTTACATCTTCTTATTTGCAGGTCTTTTTACAAAACTACATCCGATTTCAGCTTTTTATAAAATTAGAACAAATTTCGTATATTTTCTTATTTGAAGGTCATTTATAAAAACAGTACCTGGTTGACCGAGACTTGCTCGGAGCTTTATGATAAGCATTTTGAGGCAAATTTTAAAGTTTTTATATATTTTATTTTATAAAGCACTAAAATAAATTTAGAGGAAAGACATTGTACAAATATTCAGTTAATTTTGAATTATTTTATTTATTTACAGCTTAACTCATTTTAATAATTTTGGAAATTGGTCATACCCACAGAAACCTCCGTCGACTCATGCACAACAACTTTGCTTAAGATTATAGTCAGAGCAAATGCACAGTTTACGATTAAATTCATTTGAGCAGTTTTCAGTGGCGCCACCTGAAGTTCTTCATACCAACTAAGAAACCTTCGTCTGCTTATGCGTAACAACTTTGCTTATGATTATAACATGATCAAATGCACAGTTTACGATTTAATAATTTAATATGTGCAACACCTTTGATAAATATTGTAGCATGATTTAATGTACAGCTTACGATAAAATTGACTTCGAGGAAGTTCCGGTAGCGCCACCTGTCGGAAATTATTCATACCAACTGAAAAGCCTTCGCCGGATCATGCGATACAACTTTGCTAAAGATCATAGCATGATCAAATGTACAGTTAAAGATTTCATTAATTTTTAGTAATTTTTCAGTGGCTTCATCTGTCGGAAGTTAGTCTTGCCAACTTAAAAACCTTGGCCGGCTTATCCGCAACATCTTCGCTACAGAGCATAACATGATCAAATTCACAGTTTACTATTCTATAAAGAACATACATACAGACAAACATTCATTTGTTTAAAAAGTATAACGTTACCAATTTTTCCCCCTTTTTATCCCCTAATTTCAAAAAGTTCCATATGCATATTAAGTACTTCTTTGGTACCAATTGAATTCGGTACATTTTATTAAAATCTTCCTATTCATATAACTATTTCAGATATTAAGTTATCATTTTATCCCTTTTTTGCCCATTTTGGCCCCAAAATCAAAAAAATACCAAATACGTGTTTAATGTTTTTTTCACGTCTATTGATTGCAGTACAAAGTTTCTTTCTATATTCTTTAGTTTAAAATACAAGAGTGGATAAAAAAGGTACCAAAAAACTATTTCCACCCTTTTTTACCCCATATCGGACCTAGTTTCAAAAAAGTGTCAAACACCTGTCCGCTTATTTCCATAGCTGTTTAAAACGTAATTTTAATTTTGTTTCTATACCTATTACTTTAGGAGATATAGCGTTTTCGATTTTTTCCCCTTTTTACCCGTTTTCTTCGACCTATACATCAAAATGGATACCAATTGTTCAAATTTTATCAAAATCGTTTTCGAGATACCCATTTTATATATATATATATATATGTATATATATATATATATATATATATATATATATATATATATATATATATATATATATATATATATATATATATATATAAAATGGGTACAATTATTGCTCGTTTAAGAATATAAGATTAGGGTTTTTAACCCATTTTGACCCAAACTAGCATAATGGCCACTTATGTTTAAAATTTTTCAGATCAAAGAGTCTTGTTGTAATCCTACCTACATCTGTTATGTCAAATAACACAGAGAACATGGTCTTGCAGTTTCTCAGGAATATCATCAAATCTAACTAGACGTAATCTTCTAACTAAATAGTTTTTCTGTAGTGTATTGCACTAAAATCCCAATTTATTACAATTATTTATTATTGTAATAAATACCTTTTTGATAAAAAAAAATGTTGGTGGGGAAACCTTTCCTCTAAGCGTTTCGATGGTTGTTTAGGTCATCTCATTAGGAGGAGGATTATCCCTAATTCTAGACAGAACGAAAATCACACATTATACCTTATTTATTGGGACAGAATGTATACGAATTATTATTGTGTCCAACAAATATCAACATAAAGCGAAGATTATCATCCGAACAGAAACACAAAAACATTTTTCAGTTTTATCATTTCTTTATTTCCAACACTTTTGTTGTTGCTTTGTTGGCGACTAAGACAAAAGTGCTTTAAAGGGGGCTTAAAGAAGATTTAAATAAACAAAAAGTTTATTTTAGAACTGGATGATTATGAAGGAACAATAAGTTTTTGGGGCACTTAGCTTAAATAATACCAAGCTATATTTTGTCTAAACTACTAAGTGAATAAAATCCACCACCATTTTTGCCCATGTTTCCCAACTCTTTACAATAAATTAGACTGGTTAATTTTATTTACTATATTTTCACTTCCGGCTTTTGATTTTTTTCCGAGTTCTGTCTTCTAATCGATCAAGCGAGCCAAAGTTTGTTGCATTGTGCAGATACTGTTATTCTCCCAGCGAACTAGTAGTATTTCATTATTTTTGTCGAACCTGTAGTTGAATTCAGTTCTCGACATCTTTTTTGGTTCTTTAGAGCAAATCTAGACCATTTAAGTAAGTAAGTAAGTTACCTTCTCAATGTATCTGGCCAGATCATTGAAGAATTTAACAGTGATTTAAATAAATTTATAATGTAGCTAGCTGTTTGAGTCTGCAGGTACCCTCTACAAATATTGTTAGCTATCGTTTTATGAAAAAAAGGTTATAAAAAAAAACAACAAAAACAATTTGTGTGGGTTTTTTCATCAACACATCACAGACGTAGCGCATGTATCTGGCCAGATACACATGTAGTATGTATGAAGAATTATGTTTACTTATTATTACTATTGTTTACTTAAATCAACTGAAACTGCACTATATTTGCACTCTGACTTATTGTAGCTTAGTATAAATTATATGCCAAATGATGACTATGCCTATGATATCGAAAATTATTTGGTAGTGGAACCAATTAAGCTGTCGAAGATCCTTCCTTGATAGGGATATGACTTTATGGTATAAAAATGAGCCAAATATTGAAACTGGTATACGTTGACACATTTCATTTCATTCATAAAACTTTTGTTATACACAATTTCTGAAACGAATCGCCATGGAAAATCTGTAGTCTAGAACTGGAATGTAGCTATTCGAATTGGAATTGGATGCATTCATTGGTGCTCTTTTGGCCGCTGGTTATTCCCACAATAATATAATACATATAACTACTAATTTTTGAATCGAAATTAATCAAAACATGCTTAAAAACAATAATTTTTTTAATATAAAATAGAAAATTTAATTTTTCTTGTTTTATTTGTCAGTAGTTTTTTTCCATGGTAATTGTTTTAGTATGCACTAAGAAAAGATTTCAAATACTTATCTGCCTGGCTTGCTAACAATATAACTATATAATATTATCAAAACAAAAAATAATTTTTTTTCACTTTAATGTATTGATATACATAGTGTATCTGGCCAGATACATGCGCTACCTATGTGACTATTGAAATATGTGCATGACGGAGGGTTAAAAAGGTAATAGTAAAGGGATATTGAAAATGATAGATAAAGCTTATATTTTTCAACTTTTTAGTTGCATGTCATCTATTTTCTTTGAATAGTGAATATGCGCCATCTATTGTTAATATAACGCAATATTTAATA
This sequence comes from Stomorhina lunata, assembly GCA_933228675.1. NCBI lineage: Eukaryota > Metazoa > Arthropoda > Insecta > Diptera > Rhiniidae > Stomorhina > Stomorhina lunata. Next base: position 32,431,138 of record OW121742.1, on the reverse strand, counting down.
TTTTTGTTATACAAGCATTTTTATATATATTATATCTACTGCGTGTTAATGATGTAGGGCTGGCTTAATAGAAATTAATTTTTACAGACATTGATGTTGCCGTGACAGGGGTCGAACCCTTTCAAAAATCGATATGCTAACCTTAGTAGACGACGCGACACACAGTGATATTTCTTTATACATCTAACTTTAAAAAAATAGAAGGAGTGCTCCTAAAACGTTTGGCACACTTATTTAGTTTTATATGGATTAGAAAAATTAAAAAAAAAAAAACTTAGAAATTCGTCTACTCCTTCGGGTACCTCACTCGGACCACCATCTTTTTTCTTATTTTTCTTCTTAATGTATAACCCGTAATTGTTACCAGAATTTCATGAAAATCGGCACAACTCTATTATTTGACCCAGAAAAGAGCTCCACTAGTTTCGGTTGAAATCCGTTTTTTGACTTATTTTTATTCTAAATGAATAAAACGCTATTTTCAATAGAATTGGATAACATTTGATACACTTCTATTTTTTTTATCCAAAAATGATCCCTATTAATTTTGGTTAAAATCCGATGACTCCTTGAAGTACCTCCCTTGGAACCTCATTTTTTTATCCAAAAAAAGCAGTTCTAATTTTGGTTGAAATCCGTTGACTCCTTGGGTTACCTTCTTTAGAACCCCAATTTTTGACCTATTTTCCTTCTCAATCTATAAACCGCAATTTTCAATAGAACTTGATAAAATTAAACATACTTCTATTTTTGGATCCAAAAAAGAGCCCTATTAGTTTTGGTTAAAATCCGATGACTCCCTGGAGTATCTCCCTTGGAACCCTATTTTTTCACTTATTTTACTTCTCAGTGTATAACCCGCAATTTTCAATAGAATTTGATTAAATTAGGCACACTTTTATTTTTTGACCCAAAAAAGAGCTGTACTAATTTGTGTTGAAATCCGTCGACTTGGGGTACCTGTCTTGAACCCCTATTTTTCATGTATTTTATTCTTAATGAATAAGGAGAACTTCTAAATAAAATTAAGTGAAATTCGTCACATGCCTATTAGTTGATCCAAGAAAGAACTCTAATAATTTTTATTACAATTGTTTATTATTGTAATAAATAGGTTTTTGATAAAACCAAAAAATGTTGGTGGGGAAACCTTTTCTCGACGCGTTTCGATGGTTGGTAAGGCCATCTCATCAAGAGGATTATCCCTAATTCTAAACATGGCGAATTTCTTTAGATTTTTTTTATATAAAAAATTTTCTACCAAAATTTTTTATATGAAAAATTTTCTATACATTTTTTTATAAATAAAATTTTCTATTGAAATTTTTTATTTGAAAAATTTTCTTAAGAAATTTTTTATATACAAATTTTCTATAAAAATTTTTTATATGAAAAATTTTCTTAAAAATTTTTTATATGAAAAATTTGCTATTAAAGTATTTTATATGAAAAATTTGCTATAGAAATTTTTTATACGAAAAATTTTCTATACGAAAAACTTTCTATAGAAATGTTTCATATAAAAAATATTCTATAAAAATGTTTTATATGAAAAATTTTCTATAGAAATTTTTTATAGAAATGTTTTACAGAAAATTTTTAAGACAAAAATTTTTCTATAAATATTTTTTATACAAATTTTTATATAAAATTTTTTCCATAGAAATTTTTATATATTAAAAGTTTTCTTTAGAATTTTTTTATATAAAAAACTTGCTATAGAATTTTTTTGTATGAAAAAGTTTCTATAGAAATTTTTTATATGAAAAATTTTCTATATTTTCTATAGAAATTTTTTATATGAAAAATTTTCTATAGAAATTTTTTATATGAAAAATTTTCTATAGAAATTTTTTATATGAAGAATTTTCTATAGAAATTTTTTATATCAAAAATTTTCTGTGGAATTTTTTTATATGAAAAATATTTTTTCCAAATTTTTTTTATGAAAAATATTCTATAGACATTTTTTATATGAAAAATTTTTTTTAGAAATTTTTTATATCAAAAATTTGCTATAGAATTTTTTTGTATGAAAAAGTTTCTATAGAAATTTTTTATATGAAAAATTTTCTATAGAAATTTTTTATATGAAAAATTTTCTATAGAAATTTTTATATGAAAAATTTTCTATAGAAATTTTTTATATGAAAAAGTTTCTATAGAAATTTTTTCATATACAAATTTTCTATAGAAATTTTTTATATATTAACATTGTTTAGAAATTTTTTATATGAAAAATTTTTTTTATGAAAAATTTTTTATAAAAATTTTTATATGAAATATTTTCTACAGAAATTTTTTATATATTAACATTGTTTAGAAATTTTTTATATGAAAAATTTTTTATAAAAATTTTTTTTATGAAATATTTTCTACAGAAATTTTCTATATAAAAAATTTTCTATAAATATTTCTTATATAAAAAATTTTCTATAGAAATTTTTTATATTAAAAATTTTCTTTAGAAATTTTTATATCAAAAATTTTCTATAGAAATTTTTTATATGAAAAAATTTCTATAGAAAATTGAATGTTATTTCCGGCTAATTTTAAAAAAATCGATAGAAAAGATTTAAAATTGCTGCGGCTTTTGTACTTAGGGTACCATAACTCATAAAAAACTATATAAATATAATTTTGGCTGTTGACCAATGTATTAAGTAAATCTGAGAACTGTTTTGTTAAAGAAAGCAATTAAGCATTTTTGGAACTTAAAGTATCGCTGCTAAATCGATAATAAACTTAATAGGACATATTCATTACATATTTTTAAAGATTTTTACTTAAATAAGTACTATAAAGATGTCATTTTTACATTGATATCACCTTTTATACTTATCTATGTATACATATAAAATCCAGAAAGTAATAAGATTTATAAAATACCCCTTTGTAGGTTATAAAAAAATAGTGCTCCTTATGCATGATACTCACCCCAACCCGCGTGTAAGGTTAAAAATGCTGTTACAATTAGCCTTATTACGCTGCTCCTCCACTTTTATCATTTATGACTATCGCATATGTGTAAGAACTTTACGACTATATTTTTATGGCATTATTTTCTTGTTTTTTTTTTTTTTTATTCCGCCATCCAACAAGAATTTACTACTTGTTGTACATGTGTCTTGGATGCGATGCACTTTAACGTTAAAATTTTCCAACACATGTTGCCTTGGGGTTGTTTTTCAATTGTAAACGGATTTTGATAGTTTGTATTCATTCTGTTTTTGAAATCACAGAATACGTTGTAAGTGCATAGAAAGTTTTTGAAATATAAAGTAATATTAAAAGATTTAGCGCAATGTAAAGTGGAGAATTTATTGATAGTATTTGTAGTTGTTGATGATCAGAAACATGCCACAATAGGTATATTATATAACACTTTTTATAACTATATAATTAAGGCAGGAGATAGTGGTAATAATAGTAGTACCCAGATTACGCTGTTGAAAAAATATAAATTCTCACTGAAGTATAAAAGTTTATTTACTTGATTGTGGACTAAATGTCTAAGTTTGTTTCTTTATAAATTAGGGATCTCAACGGTTTTGGAGTAACTCAAATCGCTATATAAAAATTGTATTATACCCTTCATCACTATAGGTGGAAAGGGTATTATAAATTTGTTACTCGTAGAAATATTAGTCTTTGAGTATACCAAAAGACTTAAAATCAATTCCTGAGTCGACTTAACGCGATGTCAGTCCGTCTGTAGTCAAAGTACAGATAGCAATTCTAAAGAAATTTTGATAAAATTTGACACAGACATTTCTTTTTGTAGTGAGACCATTGCTTTCGGAAATGGCTAAAATCGGTTCATTAGTTTTGGTATCTCCAAAAGGCATGGTTTCTAGAAATTAAGATTTTGGCCTCAAACTTTAGTATATTTTTATCAAGTTAAAACTAAATACTGCACATGCAAACAGAAAATGGTTGTATTTTTTGTATTGTCAAAATTTTAACCATGAGGAATTGATTTATTTAAAAAACATAATGAAATATAAACGACAACTAAATTAGCTTTATTTTATATTATCAAAGTAAAGCATAAATGAAGAAGTTTTGGAGTTATTACAATTTTCCCGAAAATTCAAGTTCTTGATGACATGCCTAAATATATGTAGGAAAAAATGTACTTAAGAATAAATAAACTTCAAAGTACAAATGATTTACAATTATTTGGCCTGTAAGTATTAAATAGTTGGAATTGTTTAAAAATATAATAGAATTTTCTTAGTTTTTTACCATTTCTCATGTCGGCTTCAAACATAATTTTTAAATTTTTTGAAAGTTTTGTTCAACAAATTTTCAAAACTATAAATTCTTTTCCAGTATCATAAAATGAACTTAAGGAAAAATACAAATCAAAAAATTAAGATCGATATCTTGAACCACTATATCGATCTCAATTTGAAACTGTAAATATTTGCGAAAATGTAAGTTTTTAGTAATAAAAACAGAAAAAATATTCAAAGCATTCTATTACATAGGTTTTTATAGATTCAAATGCTTAGGGACATAATAATATAATTATACATACTTCCTACAATCAGGACTAGGTAGCCCAAGCCACCAGTAGCCGATGAACTTTTTTTAGTTTTCCTAAATACCACGATCATTAATAAAACTCGTGAAAATAAGTATTAAAATCATTCAGTTGGAATTTGGATGTTAACAAATTTGGTTGGTGGCGCTTTGTTAAAGAAAAGACAAACACAAAATAGGCAAGAAACAAATCAAAATCCAATTTATAGCAACAAAATATATGGTTCAAGAGAACAAAGAAATATAATCTCGAACATTGTTGCTACGACACTATCAGTTTTGTAAACATTGGGAATATTTTTGTAAATATTGGAGTATTTTTCAAAACAGAAATAAATTCTAATATTAAAGAATTTTAGATTTTTATATTTTTAAGATATTTTCGATCCAAAAATTTTTAATAAAAATATATTTTTTTAAATTTTTCAATAAAAATTATATTTTATAGAAAATTTTTCGATAAAAATATTTTTCAAAAAATTTTCTATAGAAAAATTTTTGATGAAAAAATTTTCTATAGAAAAATTTTTGATAAAAAACTTTTGATGAAAAAATTTTCTATAGAAAATTCTATAGAAAATTCTATAGAAATTTTCTATAGAAAATTTTTTGATGAAAAAATTTTCTATAGAAAATTTTTGATAAAAAAATTTTCTATAGAAAAATTTTGATGAAAAAATATTTTATAGAAAAATTTTTGATGAAAAAATTTTCTATAGAAAAAATTTTTGATGAAAAAATTTTCTATAGAAAAATTTTTGATGAAAAAATTTTCTATAGAAAAATTGTTGATGAAAAAATTTTCTTAGAAAAATTTTTGATGAAAAAATTTTCCAAAAAGAAGTGTATTTACATTTGATCCCAAACCTGTTACATTTATTTATTATTGTAACAGATCAATTTATTGATAAAAAGCCAAAAAATGTTTGCGGAGAAACCAAATTCCTCGACGCGTTTCGATGGTTGGTTAAGCCATCACTTCAGGAGGATTATCCCCAATTTAGACAGATCGAAAACATCGCATTATTACTAAATTTATAAACATAACTATTAAGAATTATGTTCATAAACCAAAAGTAAAAGCGTAGATAATCGACTGAACAAAAACAAACATTTTTCAGTTTTCATCTACCTTCACTTCCCACATTCTTGCTGTAGCCGTCGGCTACTATATGCAGAATGCTGTGAAGAAGGGGAGGGGGGGGGGGGGTAAGATGTTTTAAAATAAACAAGTTTATTTTAAAAATAAGCTGAATGCATGCAGTTTTATCAAAAAATAACAAAATAGTCGGGATGTAAATATTACTCAAAAAGAAGTGTATTTGCATTTGATCCCAAACCTGTTACATTTATTTATTAATGTAACAGATCAATTTATTGATAAAAAGCCAAAAAATGTTTGCGGAGAAACCAAATTCCTCGACGCGTTTCGATGGTTGGTTAAGCCATCTCTTCAGGAAGATTATCCCCATTTAGACAGATCGAAAATTTAGACAGAAAACCTCGCATTATTACTAAATTTACAAACATAACTATTAAGAATTATGTTCATAAACCAAAAGTAAATGCGTAGATTATCGACTGAACAAAAACAAACATTTTTCAGTTTTCATCTACCTTCACTTCCCACATTCTTGCTGTAGCCGTCGGCTACTATATGCAGAATGCTGTGAAGAAGGGGGGGGGGGGGGGGTAAGATGTTTTAAAATAAACAAGTTTATTTTAAAAATAAGCTGAATGCATGCAGTTTTATCAAAAAATAACAAAATAGTCGGGATGTAAATATTATTCAACTTCTTCTTTTGAATAATATTTACATCCCGACTATTTTGTTATTTTTTGAGAAAAAATTTTCTATAGAAAAATTTTTGATGAAAAAATTTTCTATAGAAAAATTTTTGATGAAAAAATTTTCTATAGAAAAATTTTTGATGAAAAAATTTTCTATAGAAAAATTTTTGATGAAAAAATTTTCTATAGAAAAATTTTTGATGAAAAAATTTTCTATAGAAAAATTTTTGATGAAAAAATTTTCTATAGAAAAATTTTTGATGAAAAAATTTTCTATAGAAAAATTGTTGATGAAAAAATTTTCTATAGAAAAATTTTTGAAGAAAAAATTTTCTATAGAAAAATTTTTGATGAAAAAATTTTCTATGGAACAATTTTTGATGAAAAAATTTTCTACAGAAAAATTGTTGATGAAAAAATTTTCTATAGAAAAATTGTTGATGAAAAAATTTTCTATTGAAAAATTTTCTATGAAAAAATTTTCTATAGAAAAATTGTTGATGAAAAAATTTTCTTTAGAAAAATTTTTGATGAAAAAATTTTCTATAGAAAAATTGTTGATGAAAAAATTTTCTATAGAAAAATTTTTGATGAAAAAATTTTCTATAGAAAAATTTTTGATGAAAAAATTTTTTCATCAAAAATTTTTCTATAGAAAAATTTCTGATGAAAAAATTGTCTATAAAAAAATTTCTGATGAAAAAATTTTTTATAGAAAAATTTTTGATGAAAAAATTTTCTATAGAATAATTTTTGATAAAAAAAAATTTTCTATAGAAAAAAAACTCTGCCGACTATTTTTTTGTTCTGTTCTCTTTGCACCCGTGCCTATAATATTCATTTGTTGTACACAAAATATTATATCAAATTATAATTTTGAAAAAACATGAACCTTTAATAAATTTTTGTATGTATTTTCATTTACAAAAAATTCTTATGTGATAGAAAAAATGGACATCATTTCTGAAATCAGCGCATTCAAAATATAAAATTCAGTGAAAATATCTCATGCATCTGACAAAAATTTTCATTTTGTAGACCTGTTTTTTCTATGTATGTATATTGTGATATCGAGGCCTTATGCTAAACTGGGAGTCAAGGACAGAAGTGATATCGCTTTAAATATCGGCATTATAGGTATTATTCCAGCTGATTTTAACACCATATTTCCGCTTCAAAAATACTACAATCAATGTTTAATCTGCCCTGTTTTTCACAAAAAATTTTACTTTCAGCCCCTTGCAAGTTAGATTTTGCACAAACTGGCTTCATTACGAAATATTTAAAAAAATTAATATAAGGCCCAAAAATAATTTGCTAACAATGATAATTATATACTGTCGGTGGGAGAAGATTTCTGCTCCTCTTCTTAAAAGTTTAAAAATATACATTGTTATAGTTATATGGAATAGATATAGTCAAACATAAGTTGGGCAAACTTGCTTTATTTTGAAAAAAAAAAAATATTTTTTTAAAGTCTTTAATGATAAGTTTTTCCAAACCTATATTTCTTCGATACAAAATAATACCTTAACAACTCTGCTTTGAAGTGGAATGCAACACGTAGCAACTCAACAAATAATAGTTTTATTTTTATTTTTTTGTTGTTTCTTTGTTCATGTTGCAGTAGTAAACTAGCTTAACTCCGATAAACTTTAGCTGTATATGTTCATTTTAATGTGTCTATTTTCGCATGTTGTTTTTATTTATAACTCCCTTTACACTCTTTTGTTGTTGTTGCTGCTGTTGCTGTTGCTTTTTTTAGTTGCTGTTATTTGTTTTTTATTATTGCTATTGCAGCATCAGATGTTGCTGTTGATGTTTGTTCATTCATTTTGGTATTGTGTTGATAGTCGGCATATTTGTAGCTAAATAACATCTTTTACTCTTTACTATCAAAATACGTACATACATACATATACAGAAGTATGTATGTTTGAATCTAGAGAAGCCAACACCATGAAGCTGTTGTTTTTTTTTTAGTCCTTCCACTACTAAAATGACTAGAGTAGTATTTTATGCTATTTTGCAACCATCTCTCTAGTCAAGCATGCAACTTTAAGTCTATGAATTTTTCATTTGTCTGTTGCTAGTGGCGTTAAATAAAACATATGTATCGTGACGAGTCTAGGTGTATGTGAGAGTGTTTATATATTTATCAGTTTGTATAATAAAGTAAATGAATATATCCTCTATATGCATATAGATTAGTAAATGTTTGTGCATTGCAAAATCTACCTATACATTTACATAAAAACTCATATCTATGCATAACTAATAGGAGTATGAGTATTAAACTGCCAACATTATTCTACGTAGATGCACTAAAACCCAGGCCAAAGCATCAGCATGAGCAAAACAATACCAATAATAAAAATAAAAGTAAAAAAACAAATTCAGACACACAAATTTTCTTCCCATTTACTAACGATTATGTAGAGGGGATTTATTTCTAACATTTGTTGTAAGTATTAGTCTCTGAGTGAATTGGTATAAAATGTGTATATGTACTTTGAATATATTTTGTTCGTTTATTTAGCAAAAATTCCCTTTGTGCGTTTTTGTACAAATGTTTTTATACTTTCGGTTATTATCCCTTAAAAGTCTTCATCAGAGGTACTTTATACTTAGTACGATATAGATAATACCCCTCCACTCTGTTTCTTACTATTAGTTTTGCATACAAGTTTTAGGTAGATTTTGTATTATTTATTAGAAAACAGAGTCTTAAATAAATTAAAACAAGATTTAAGGTAATGACTAAACTATCACTAAAAAGTCGATTTTATATTATATATTAAAGAAAAGTTGACGATAGGAAGAAAAGTTTTCAGAAAAGTAAACGATAGAAAGACATTTCTTTAAAGAAAAGTTGACGATAGGAAGATATTTCTTTAAAGAAAAGTTGACGATAGGAAGATATTTCTTTAAAGAAAAGTTGACGATAGGAAGATATTTCTTTAAAGAAAAGTTGACGATAGGAAGACATTTCTTCATACAAAAATTGACTATAGGAAGACATTTCTCTAAAAAAAAGTTGACGATTGGAAGACATTTCTTTAAAGAAAAGTTGATGATAGGAAGATATTTCTTTAAATAAAAGTTGACAATAGGAAGACATTTCTTTAAAAAAAGTTTACAAAAAATTTTTCGATATAAAAATCTTAGAACAAAAATTTTTATTTATAAAAATTTAACAATAAAAATTTTTCTTTATGAAAATTTTAGAACAAAATTTTCTTTATGAAAATTTTAGAACAAAATTTTTCAATATAAAAATTTTGCATTGATATTTTTTTTATTAAAATTTTACATCGAAAATTTTCTTTACAAAAATTTACATCGAAAATTTTCTATATAAAAATTTTAAATAAAAAATTTTCTTTACAAAAATTTTATATCGAAAATTGACATCAAAACTTTTTTTATATACAAATTTTATATCGAAAATTCTACTTCAAAAATTTTGTTGTAAAATTTAACAAATTTTTTTACATAAAAATTTTAAATCGAAAATTTTTCTAAATAGAAATTTTACAACAAAAATTTTACGTTGTGAAAATCTTAGAAAAAATGTTTCTTTTTAAAAATTTGACATCGAAAATTTTTCAATATAAAAATTTTATATTTATATTTTTTCTTATAAAAATTTTACATCGAAAATTTTCTTTATAAAAATTTACATCGAAAATTTGCTATATACACATTTTACATCAAAAATTTTCTTTACAAAAATTTTATATCGAAAATTGACATCGAAATATTTTTTTATATAAATTTTATATCAAAAATTTTCTATATAAAACTTCTACTTCGAAAATTTTTTTGTAAGATTTAACAATTTTTTTTAAATAAAAATTTTAAATGAAAATTTTTTCGATATTTAACTTTTACATCGAAAATTTTTCTATATAAGTATTTTGGTTCGAAAAATTTGCATCAAAAATTTTATAAAAAAAATTAACATCAAAAGTTTTATAAAAAAAAATTTACATCGAAAATTTTTTAAATATTTTACATCGAATATTTTTTTAAAAAATTCGAAAATTCCAAAATTTTCTGATGTAACATTTTTATATAAAAAATCTTCGACTCCAAATTTTTATGAAGAAAAATTTTCGATAAATTTTCAATGTAAAAATTTTATAATGAACAATTTTTAATACAAAATTTTTATATATACAATTTTTATAAAAAATTTTACATCGAAAATTTTCTATAAACAATTTTGAATCAAAATTAAAAAAAAAAACTTTTACATGAAAATCTTCCAGAAACAAATTTTCTCTATAAAAAAATTTTATATAGAAAATTTTTTATCAAAAGTTTTCTATAAAAACATTTACATCGAAAATTTTTTATAATATAATTTTGCATCAAAAATGTTTCTATAAAAATTTTTTATTTCCTATATTAAAATTGTGCACTAAAAATTTGCTATAAAAAATTGTACATCAAAAATTGTAAAAAAAAAACTGTAAAAAAATTTTTGACCAAAATTTTCTATAAAAAAATTTTGCATAGAAAATTTTCCATCGAAAATTTTTATAAATATATTTTACATCGAAAATTTTACTTAAAAAAATTTAACATCTAAATATTTCTATAAAAATCTTTACATCAAATTTATTCTATTAAAACATTTTACTCAAAAATTTTCTATGTCAAAATTTTACATCGAAAATTTTCTATAAAAAAATTTTACAACGAAATTTTTTTATTAATAAATTTACATTTAAATTATAAAAAAAAATTCTATGATAAAATTTTTCTATTTAAATTTTTTTTATTTTCTAAATAATAATTGTGTATCGAAAATTATCAATAAAAAAATTTTAGATTGAAAATTTTCTATATAAAAATTTTCCATTAAAAAATTTATATCGAAAGTTTTCTATAAAAAAAATTACATCAAATATTTTTCTATATAAAAATTTTGTGTTTCCTATATAAAAATTGAACATAGTTAATTATCTATAAAAAAAAATTTAGCATTCAAAATTTTTATAAAAAATTTGTCATCCAAAATTTTTATAAAAAAAATTTTCATCCAAAAAATTAAACAGAAAAATTTTTCATACGAAATTTTTATAAGTAAATTTTACATCGAAAATTTTTTATAAAAAAAACTACATATAAATATTTCTATAAAAAAAATTTTACATCAAATTTTTTCTATAAAAAAAAACTTTACTCAAAAATTTTTTTATAAAAAATTAACATAAAAATTTTTTTTATAAAAAATTTTATATCAAAAATTCTTCTGTATAAAATTTTATATAAAAAATTTTTTATCGAAAATTTTTCTAAATAAAAACTTTTTTTTTATAAAAAAAAATTTCCATCGAAAATTTTACTATATAAAAATTTTACATCGAAAGTTTTTCTATATAAAAAATTTAAAATTTGTCTTTAACTATAACTAGACTAGAGTTCTTTCAAACAAAATATGTATTTTTGTTTGATATGTTGTCAGCTTCAAGATTTCATTCTTTCTAAGCTCTGCTTGGATTTAAGATTAGTATGAATTTCATTTATTTTGTTCTTATTCTTATTATTTTTTTATCTGCAGTATTTTTGTGGACACAACACACGTGTTGTTACTTGATGTTTATTTTATGTTTCGTAAATTTTTCTTGTATTGTTGTTGTACCTTTATTTTTATTGAAATGTCATTGTTGTTGCCATGGTTGAATGTTTGTGTGTGTGCATGTGTGATTGTAAGAGTGCAATTGGTTTTATGGACCTCTTTATGATTTGACTCCCCAATTGAGTATCGTCGTAACGTATGTAACTATTACATTGTTCAATTCCCCAGTTGTTCATCTTTTATTTGCTATATCTTAGCATATGTTTGGAGATTTCCTTGTCGATGTAGAGTTGTCGCCCTACTCTCAAAAATTTTAAGTATTCATCTTCTTTTTACATTTTAGCTGCAAATATTTATTGTTATTCCATGAATTTTGTTTGTTGCTGTTGCCGATGTTGCTGACTCGATTCTGTTGTTGTTGTTGTTTGCGGAAAGTTTGTTTGCTGCGTGGCAACATATTGTTTATGAATACATTTTAATAAATAATGAACCAGAGCATAAAACAGCAACAAAATACTTATTTCATAAATATTTCAAATATTCAAAAATTCGAAATTCTTATTCTATACAAATTTTGTTACCTTCAGTCTTTTATCTGGAAGTTTTCTATACTAAAAGTACAAAGGGAATTAATGTCTTAAGCATTGGAACGTTGTCAAAAAAGGGTTTTATTGTTACACATTTACTCCTTTTGTATTTTGATTATTTTCTTATTTAACTCCTTTCGTTTGTATATTTTTATTTGAAGGTAAGACTTTTTCTTGATTCGTTTGTTACTTTGAAAGTGATACTTTTAGTGTAAGGAAAAAAAACACGTGAAATGCATAAATTTGAAATTTATTTTTAATGTTTTTAATACAAAAATTTTAGAGGTGTTATTTTAAAGAATATATAAAAAATATGCAAATTTTTAAGACTCATACTTTAGAGATTGTATGTAGATATGGGAAGTAAAGTATAGAAATCATATTCTATATTTTTACAGAATATCTAACTCTGTCACAAATTTCAAAGGTTAAACTTGTTATTTTAAGATATAAATAAACAATATTATATTGAAAAAATTTAATATTGTAATTGTAATATATATAGAATATTTCTAGAGCTAAAATTGTTGCATAGAAAAATTTTCAATACAAAATTTTTGTATAGAAAACTGTTCAATTCAAATTTTTATTATAAAAAATCTGAAATTTGTATACAAATTTTCGATGCACGATTTGTGTATAAATTTTTGATGAAAGATTTTGATATTGAAACATTTTTGAGACTAAATTTGATTTAGAAAAATTTTTTATGTTAAATTTTTATAGAATATTTTTCAATATAAAATTTTATATAAATTTTGCATGCAAAATTTTGTGTCGAAAATTTTTTATATAGAACAATTTTGCAAATAAAATTTTTAAATAGAAAAAAAAAATTTGTAAATAGAAAGACTTTCGATTTAAATTTTTATTAGAAAAAATTGTATGTATATTAAAAAAATGTTTGAGGAAAATTTTTATATAAAAACTTTTATATAGAACCTTTCGATGAAAAATTTCTATAAAGCAAAATTTGATATGTAAAATTTTTATGAAGAAAAATCTATGTAAAATTTTATATAGAAAAATTTTTGAAGTATAATTTTTGACGAAAATTTTTTAATTAAAAAAAAATGAAAAATTTTTGATATAAAAATTTTATATGGAAAAATTGTCGATGTAAATATTTATTTGAAAAATTTTCGATTTAAATTTTTATCATAAAAATTTTGGATGAAATTTTTTTTTATAATTTTCAATGTAAAATTTTTATATAGAAAATTTCTGTATAAAAAAATGATAGATAAAAATTTTTTATATTAAATTTTTTTTGTTAAATTTGTATAAAGAAAGACAAATTTTTGATGTAAAATTTTTCTGACAAACTTTTTTGATGTTAAATTTTTATCGAAAAAATTTTCAATGTAAAACTTTTGATATAAAAATGTAGAAAAATTGTTGATGTAAAATTATTATAAACAAATTTTTGATGAGAAATTTTTGTACAGAAATATTTTATATAGAAAAATGTCCGATACAAAATTTTTATATGAATAATTTTCTACGTAAAATTTTTATATAGAAAAATTTTCGATGAAAAATTTATAAATAGAAAAATTTTCGACGCAAAATTTGTATATAGAAAACATTTCGTCAAAAAAAATGAATATAGAAATAAAAAATTTGTGTATAAAAATATTTTCGATGTAAAATTTTTATATAAAAATATTTTCGTTGTAAAATTTTTATTTACATCTTTAATGTAAAATTTGTATTTAGAAAAATTTTCGATGTAAAATTTGTATTTAGAAAAAATTTCGCTGTAAAATTTTTATATAGAAAAATGTTCTCCTAAAATTTTTACATAGAAAAATTTTAGTATTAAATTTTTATATAGAAAAATTTTCAATGTAAAATTTTTATATAAAATAATTTTTCGATATTAAATTTTTAAATAGAAAAGTTTTGGATGTAAATTTTTACATTAAAACATTTCCAATATAAAATTTTTATTTACATTTTTGATGTAAAATTTGTATTTAGAAAAATTCTCAATGTTAAATTTTTATATGGAAAAATTGTCTGTGTAAAATTTTATATCAAAAATTTTTCGATATAAAATTTTTATGTAGAAAAATTTTCGATGTAAAATTTTTATATAGAAAAATTTTTGATATAATATTTTTATATAGAAAAATTGTCGACTTAAAATTTTTATATAGAAAAATTTTCGATGTAAATTTTTATACAGAAAATTTTTCGATGTAAAATTTGAATATAGAAAATTTTCAATGTAAATTTTTTATAGAAAAATTTTCAATGTAAAATATTTATATAGAGAAAATTTCGATGTAAAATTTTTATATTGAAAAATTTTCGATAAAAAATTTTTATATTGAAAAATTTTCGATGTAAATTTTTTATTAGATAACTTTTCTCTGAAAAATTTTTAGATAGGAAAATTTTTGATATAAAATTTTTATATTGAAAAATTTTTCGATATAAAAAATTTTATGAGAAAAATTTTCTATGTAAAATTTTTAAATAGAAAATTTCAATGAAAAATTTTTATACAGAAAATTTTCGATAAAAAATTTACATATATAAAACTATTGGATGAAAAATTTGTATATGAAAAAATTTTTGATGTAAAATTTTTATATAGAAATATTTCCTTTTAAAATTTTTATATTGAACAATTTTCGCTGTAAAATTTTTATATAGAAAAATTTTCAATGTAAAATTTTTATTGTGAAGAGCTTTCGATGTAAATTTTTTTTAGAAAAATTTGCGATATAAAATTTTGATGTAGAAAAATTTTCGATATAAAATTTATGTATAGAAAAATTTTCGATGTAAAATTCTTATCGAAAAATTTTTGATGTAAAATTTTTACTTAAAAATTTTTGATGCAAAATTTTTATTTAAAAATTTCTGATGCAAAAGTAATATTTAAAAATTTTTGATGAAGTATTTTTATGGAAAAATTTTGATATTAAAATTTTATATGGAAAATTTTAATGAAAAGTTTTTAATGAAAAGTTTTTAATGAAAAATCTATCGTCATTTTTTATTTAAAGAAATGTCTTCATATCGTCAACTTTTCTTTAGAGAAATATCTTCGTATCTTCAACTTTTCTTTAGAGAAATGTCTTCCTATCGTCAACTTTTCTGTAAAGAAATATCTTCCTTTTTAAAGAAATGTCTCCCTATGGTCAACTTTTCTTTAAAGAAAGGTCTTTCTTTTGTCAACTTTTCTATAAAGAAACTTTTCTTTGAAGAAATGTCTTCCTATCGTCAACTTTTCTTTAAAAAATGCCTTTCCGCCGTAATTTTTTCTTTAAAGAAATGTCTTCCTATCGTCAACTTTTCTTTAAAGAAATGTCTTCCTATCGTCAACTTTTCTTTAAAGAAATATCTTCCTATCGTCAACTTTTCTTTAAAGAAATGTCTTCCTATCGTCAACTTTTCTTTAAAGAAATGTCTTCCTATCGTCAACTTTTCTTTAAAGAAATGTCTTCCTATCGTCAACTTTTCTTTAAAGAAATGTCTTCCTATCGTCAACTTTTCTTTAAAGAAATGTCTTCCTATCGTCAACTTTTCTTTAAAGTAATGTCTTCATATCGTCAACTTTTCTTTAAAGAAATGTCTTTCTATCGTCAACATTTCTTTAAAGAAATGTCTTCCTATCGTCAACTTTTCTTTAAAGAAATGTCTTCCTATAGTCCACTTTTCTTTATAGAAATGTCTTTCTAATTTATCCTTAAGTCATGATTGCTTATTTCAAGCAGGACATTTCTTAACGATACATTCACAAATAAATCTGTATTTAAAATATCTAACCTTTACCAGTCACATTTAATCATCATTCCTTAGAATTTATAAGATTTTATTATTTGTACAGAAATTTCAAAATATCTACTCTATTTACTACAACCAAATAATTCTTACTTTATCAAATAGCTTCAAAGACTTTGAAAGTATAATTGCAATTCCTGGAAAATAATAACTTAAACTAGTAAGAAAGTGCTTAAGTCAATCACGGCCGACTATTTGATACCCTTCACTATAAAGGTCAGATATAAGCTATTTGTCACCCAATTAATGGGCTTATTTTGGGCACCATAATCTTTTCTAAGGGTCAAAATTTGTATTTCTGATGGAAAAGAATTTTAAAATTTTATTTTTTGAAGTCGAATATCTTTAAAACCATAGAAGATAGGATATGAGTGGCGGGACGTTTTTGATAGATCTTAGCCTTTGTATTTAAATAGTCTGATTTTTCAAATCGGTTGGGAAATGACAATTATATATCGTTTTATGTGATTCACGAGTCTGAGATGTCCTACTTTGGGGGTCGCTTGTGCCGCCCCAATAAAATCTAGGCTTTTCAGATTCAAAACTTAAGCTCCCCAATACTTCTACTATATGCACATAAAAATATTTTAATAATGCAACGTAAGTCTTACATGGACATACAAATAGCAACCGAAGCTATTTGGAAGGACAAAGTTATATCGACTCATAATGTGCTCCTTAATCGATCATTACAAATTCCTTAAGCTGAATGAGAGACTAGTATTTCTATGCCTTACAACCATCATTACAAACCCAAAATACCCATTCCACTTTTGTTGGTGAAGGGTATAAATATTAAAGATTCTCTAAATCTTTTCTAGTTTTATGATTTGTTTTTGAACTACCAACAATTTCCATTCCAGTAGTAAATAACTAAAACAGAAGAATTTTGTAGAAAATTTAATTTAAACTTTGTGCAATAACTAGACATAATTTCGTATAAGTTTTCCTCACTTCCAACATATATGAGCAAAATTATAGCAATTTATTTTCATAGAAACTTTGCCATAATTGCATAAATTAAAATAATAATCTTGACTTTGGCTCCTTAGCTTCTAAAATATTCAACTTTATTGTTTTGAAAGAAAAGATTATTTTATATTTTTCTCTTTCTTTTATTTTATTTTAATTTTATTTAATGTTCAATTTATGTTGTTGTTGTTGTCTGTTCGTTTGTTTATTTGTTTGTTGTGCCGTTTTCCCAGACAAATCATACAAATTGTTTTAAAGTTATTTTAACAAAGTTATGTTTTCTGTGCCGTGTATTTGCTTCGGTTGTTGCCCAGACGTGAAACAGTTGTTCTAGGTTTTCGTTTAAAATAATTCATGATTTCTTTTTCTGTTTTTCATTTTATTTTTTGCTTCTTTTTGCTTCTAAAGCTTCCATTTCTTTGCAGTTTTCCCCAGACAAATTCGCTTACTTTTAGCTGCTATATTCAATAGATACCTAATGTTGAATTTGCTAAGAAAACAGTCTTGGTAGTAGTTATTGTGAATGCAGCAGTTTCATTTCAGTATTTGAGTATTCTTTAAGTTAAACAGTAATAAATTATTTAAACTAATTGAATAGAATAGGAGAAGAGGCAAGCGAGTGAACGTTAACAATAGAAATAATAAGGAATCTACTGTTGAATTAAGTAACAAAGGTTTGTTAGATGTATAAAATACCCTATGTTGTAATTCTAAAAAATTTCGACCTAGAAAACTTTAAATTTTTTTTTATGTTGTTTTACTTTTTCAAATATCAATCAATCGATTTCTTTTCAAACGATATTGAGGGAGAAACTTCTAGTAACAGAACTGGCAGAGGGACTATCCATCGATTTCCATCATATATTAGCATTAATAATTTAAATTACCTAAAGTTTGATATATCACTACCCTAATATGTAGAAGTTCATTACAACAGATCGGCGGATAGACGGACAAATAAATAGGCGGTCAGACATGCAGAGGAACAAATCTGCAACATGAAATATTATACTGATATTTAGGATATCAAGAGGGCGTTTAGCACGTAAACCCAACAGAAAAATGGATAGAAGAACAATTTTTTGATACAAAATATTTTTCTATGGAAAAATTTTTGATAAAAATATTTTTCTATAGAAAAATTTTTGATAAAAATATTTTTTTATAGAAAAATTTTTGATAAACATATTTTGTTATAGAAAAATTTTTGATAAAAATATTATTCTATAGAAAAATTTTTGATAAAAAAATTTCTATAATAAATTTTTCTTTATAAAAAATTTTTCATAAATCTATTAGAAAATTTTTCATATAAAAAAATTCTATAGAAAATTTTGTATAAAAAATTATCCATAGAAAATTTTTTATAAAAAAATTTCTATAGAAAATTTTTCATATAAAATATTTCTTTAGAAAATTTTTGTTCTGAAAATTTACATAGAAAATTTCTGCAAAAAATTTTTCATATAAAAAATTTTAAAAGAAAAATTTTCATATTAAAAATTTCTATAGAAAATTTTTTATATAAAAAATTTCTACAGAAAATTTTTAATATAAAAAATTTCTATAGAAAAGTTTTCATATAACAAATTTCTGTAGAAAATTTTTCACATAAAAAATTTCTATAGAAAATTTTTCATATAAAAATTTCTATAGAAAATTTCTATAAAAAAATTTTATAGAAAATTTTTAGTATAAACAATTTTTCATAGAAATTTTTCTATAGAAAAATTTTCTATAACAAAATTTATCTATAGAAAATTTTTCGAAAAATTTTTTTTTGTAGAAAAATTTTCGATAAAAAAAATTTTTCTGTAGTAAAATTTTCGATAAAAAAAATTTTCTATAGAAAAATTGTTGATAAAAAAAAATTCTATAGAAAATGTTTCATATAAAAAATTTCCATAGAAAATTTTTCACATAAAAATTTCTATAGAAGATTTTTAAAGTCAAAAATATCTACGGAAAAGTTTTTATATAACGAATTTCTATAGAACAATTTTTATATAAAAAATTTCTATAGAAAATGTATCATATACAAAATTTCTATAGATAATGTTTTTCATATAATAATTTTTTCACAGAAACTTTTCATATAAAAAATTTCTATAGCAAATTTCCAAAAAAAATTTTTGATAAAAATATTTTTCTTTAGAAAAATTTTCGATAAAAAAATTTTTCTATAGAAAAATTTTCGATAAAAAAATTTTTCTATAGAAAAATTTTCTATAGAAAAATTTTCGATAAAAAAATTTTTCTATAGAAAAATTTTCGATAAAAAAATTTTTCTATAGAAAAATTTTCGATAAAAAAATTTTTCTATAGAAAAATTTTCGATAAAAAAATTTTTCTATAGAAAAATTTTCGATAAAAAAATTTTTCTATAGAAAAATTTTCGATAAAAAAATTTTTCTATAGAAAAATTTTCGATAAAAAAATTTTTCTATAGAAAAATTTTCGATAAAAAAATTTTTCTATAGAAAAATTTTCGATAAAAAAATTTTTCTATAGAAAAATTTTCGATAAAAAAATTTTTCTATAGAAAAATTTTCGATAAAAAATTTTTTCTATAGAAAAATTTTCGATAAAAAATTTTTTCTATAGAAAAATTTTCGATAAAAAAATTTTTCTATAGAAAAATTTTCGATAAAAAAATTTTTCTATAGAAAAATTTTCGATAAAAAAATTTTTCTATAGAAAAATTTTCGATAAAAAAATTTTTCTATAGAAAAATTTTCGATAAAAAAATTTTTCTATAGAAAAATTTTCGATAAAAAAATTTTTCTATAGAAAAATTTTCGATAAAAAAATTTTTCTATAGAAAAATTTTCGATAAAAAAATTTTTCTATAGAAAAATTTTCGATAAAAAAATTTTTCTATAGAAAAATTTTCGATAAAAAAATTTTTCTATAGAAAAATTTTCGATAAAAAAATTTTTCTATAGAAAAATTTTCGATAAAAAAATTTTTCTATAGAAAAATTTTCGATAAAAAAATTTTTCTATAGAAAAATTTTCGATAAAAAGTTTTTCTATAGAAAAATTTTCGATAAAAAAATTTTTCTATAGAAAAAGTTTCGATAAAAAATTTTTCTATAGAAAAATTTTCGATAAAAAAATTTTTCTATAGAAAAATTTCCGATAAAAAATTTTTCTATAGAAAAATTTCCGATAAAAAATTTTTCTATAGAAAAATTTTCGATAAAAAAATTTTTCTATAGAAAAATTTTCGATAAAAAAATTTTTCTATAGAAAAATTTTCGATAAAAAAATTTTTCTATAGAAAAATTTTCGATAAAAAAATTTTTCTATAGAAAAATTTCCGATAAAAAATTTTTCTATAGAAAAATTTCCGATAAAAAATTTTTCTATAGAAAAATTTTCGATAAAAAAATTTTTCTATAGAAAAATTTTCGATAAAAAAATTTTTCTATAGAAAAATTTTCGATAAAAAAATTTTTCTATAGAAAAATTTTCGATAAAAAAATTTTTCTATAGAAAAATTTTCGATAAAAAAATTTTTCTATAGAAAAATTTTCGATAAAAAAATTTTTCTATAGAAAAATTTTCGATAAAAAATTTTTCTATAGAAAAATTTTCGATAAAAAAATTTTTCTATAGAAAAATTTTCGATAAAAAAATTTTTCTATAGAAAAATTTTCGATAAAAAAATTTTTCTATAGAAAAATTTTCGATAAAAAAATTTTTCTATAGAAAAATTTTCGATAAAAAAATTTTTCTATAGAAAAATTTTCGATAAAAAAACTTTTCTATAGAAAAATTTTCGATAAAAAAATTTTTCTATAGAAAAATTTTCGATAAAAAAATTTTTCTATAGAAAAATTTTCGATAAAAAAAATTTTTCTATAGAAAAATTTTCGATAAAAAAATTTTTCTATAGAAAAATTTTCGATAAAAAAATTTTTCTATAGAAGAATTTTCGATAAAAAAATTTTTCTATAGAAGAATTTTCGATAAAAAAATTTTTCTATAGAAAAATTTTCGATAAAAAAATAAAGGGAATTTTATGATCCAGCACCTTATTTATGATTGGAAGTAGAGTTATTAACGTCAAGCTTCTACTTTATTTTGTTGGGTAATTTTTTTATTACTCTAACCCTTAGTTTGGAAGGTAGGATGAAAGGATCACGAAAGTTTTCGATAATAAGACAGTTTTTATTAAAAATTTAACATATTCTACAACTAAGAATTTCACTTTTAGGGATGTAGGGTATATAGAAAACACAAATACTTCTACTGAATACATATAAAAAACCATTTGTTGTTTTCGTTAACAATAAAAATTAACAATTGTATTAAATGGGAAAAAACGAAATGGTAGTTTCAGAATAGGGTAGGGAAACAATTTAAACATTGGTTGCTTTCCGTGATGTTCAATTATTTATACACCTCTGATACAAATTTGTACAACTTTTTGATATAAAATTAAATGGAAATGAAAAAGAAACGAAAATAGAAAAAAAAGAAAAACTAAAGTAACTAACAGAATAAATTTCAAAGGAAGCAAAAGATGTTAAATAGCAACTGTTTTTCATTCAAACAAGAGTAAATGAAAATTATTAGTAATTTTAATTTGCACAAAAAATATGACAATTATAAGGATTTTCCGGTAAAAGACCAATAAATGAAAAAGCCTACAAGCAAATTAAAGTGAAAGTACTTACGAAAATAGTCTGGATTTACACACAAAAAATATATGACATTTTTAAGGATTTTCCGGTAAAAAGCAAATAAACGAAAAAAGCCTACAAGCAAACTAAAATGAAAGTGCTAACAAAAATAGTCAGGATTATTGCTATTTTACTTAAAAATACAACAAATATTGAGGTCATATTTAACAATTTTAAGCTTAATGAATTCCTTTGAATTTTATATTTAAACTCTTACCCTAAGTTTAATTTCTTTTAAAAACATTTCATTTAAATTTAATATTTCCCAGGGAAAAACTATTAAATTTTCACTTGTCACTATTCAAAAAAAAAAAAAAAATGTCCCACAAATACACCTTTTTTTTAAGTTAAATTTTAATTTTGGTAAAACATGAAAGAAATTTATTCATCTATAAAAAAAAACAAGAACTGCCACTCCAACTTGTATAGGAAAATAATAGTTGTGCTTATACCAGTACGAACAAAGACTTGAGGGAATACTTGCATATTCTATAAATGTCCAATAAAAAAAAAAAGTTTACGTGTCCTTTGGGTTTTGCGTGCAATAGAGAAATATTTCCACTTACCTTAAGTGCGACACGGCAAAGGGAAACTGGAAAAAGTAACGAAAGTGACACTTTTTAATGTCCAAACAAAATGTGCAACAAATTTTTAGTTATTGGCAACATTAAATAAATGGATTTATGAGGGTTTTGCAAAAAAAACTTTATTTTATTATTTAGGAAAAGTTATTTATAAAGGTAAGAGTGAATTTTGAATATCTAAGTTGTCGTTTGGGGAATTATGTACATTTATAACAAATTTTACTTTACATTTTATTTGGCCCTAAAGATACAAAGGGTTAAAGACATATGTAATTTAAAAATAAAATACCGGAAGTTGTTTTCTTTGGAAAGGACATTTCTAAATACAAAGAAATTAAGAAAGAAAAAACTCTCAGGTTTGACAAAAAACATTTTGGGAAAATATTTAAAAATTAATTATTACACAGTACGACAGTGGTTGGTACACATGAAAAATGTTAACAGAATATGGAAATAGGCTTAAAATAAAGAAATACGTGTCTCGGCGTTTTGCTGTGGCAAGTCGTAATTTTAATAAAATCGATTTTAAAGATTCGAAGGACCGTGGAGGTTGACATGTAACGTAATACTATTATAAAAAGTTTTATAAAAATAGAATGGGTGAACCGATTTAAATGCTTGAGCTAGTTATGAAAAGGGAATTGAATTTGAATTTGTTTTTTTTTCAGATAGATGGCGCTTTAAATTTCATGTAAGATTAAAAAATATTCAAAAAATGTAATGTAATTCAATGTAATGTAAATGTGATGTAAAAATATAAAAATTAGTATGATTTCTTAACTATTATTTTGTATTTTTATTTTATTTTTAATGAATTTCGTACATTTTTTGGATATTTTTTTAATTTTACATGAAAATTGAAGCGCCCTCTAGCGGAAACAAACTGTTTTTTTAATAAAAACAAATCCAAATTTAATTCCCTTTTCAAAACTGGCTCAAGCATTTAAATCGGTTCACCCATTCTATTTTTATAGAACTTTTTATAATAGTGTTACGTTACAAGTGAACCTCCACGGTCCTTCGAATCTTGAAAATTCCGACGTGATACACCAAGACACGTATTTCTTTATTTTAAGCCTATTTTTATATTCTGTTAACATTACTCATGTGTACTCAAAAATATTAGATTTTGTCGTACTGTGTTATAGATACATTCAAATTTTTTTCGTAGACACTGTTTCAATACAAAATTTTACTATAGACATTTTTTAGCTAAAAAAAATTAAAAAGAAATGGGAAATAAAGAAATGATAAAACTGAAAAATGTTTGTGTGCTTCTGTTCGGATGATAATCTTCGCTTTATGTTGATATTTGTTGGACACAATAATAATAATTCGTATTTATTCAGTCCCTCAAATTATACATAATGTGTGGTTTTCGCTCCGTCTAGAATCAGGGATAATCCTCCTGATGAGATGTCCTAACCAACCATCGAAACGCCTAGAGGAAAGGTTTCCCCACCAACATTTTTTGGTTTTATCAAAAAACTATTTATTACAATAATAAATAATTGTAATAAATTGGGATTCTTAGTGCAATACACAACAGTAAAACTTTTTAATGATTTTTTTTTTCATTAAAATTTTAAAGATATAGTTTTAATTCATAACAATTTTATTTTTTTTTTTTTTTTTGATATAATATTTTATAATAGAAAATAATTTTTATTATTTTTACCTTGGACTAACACTCAGGGGATGACCCTTACTCATGCAATAAATTGTATATAAACTTTTATGGATAGAGGATACAGGGAGTAGTGCTTGTGTATGGAAGGAAAAAATTTGGTGAAATTGTATTTCTCGTACAAACAGTGCCGTTTACGAAAGAATTTTTAATGAAGCGTTATGCGATTAACCTGCCTACAAATAAATGTGACCTAGAACAAAGTCCCTGGCTATATACAGTTTTTGGAACAAGTGGTAATAAATTTGTATCTTCTAAACTGTATGTCTGGTTGCATCCGTATGTATGAGAGAATTGTTAATCAAAATTTTTGATTTATGGTTACACTGTGTTTACATAGGGTGAATCATTGGGCATCAAAATAGACCACCTCAGAAGTAAAAAGCATCTGGACCGAGCTACTCGGTCAATTCAATTATTGCAAAGTATGATCTCATGTCCTCAATCTTCTCAACAAAGTATAAGTGTAAAAATAAAATATTCTACCAAGGATGATAAGGGAACAGAACTATAATAAAATTAGCCGATTGGCAAATGTTTCTGTCATATGCAAAAAAGTAGATATATTTAGAAATTTGACAAAGCAGGTCATTATATATAAGGTAGAAGAAAAAACGGAGACTTTCGGTATCCTTGAATTGATCTCGAGCTTTTTTGATGAGATCCCATCTGTAGCAACTCTTAAAGAGCTTTAGGTTGCTAGCAGGCCTGCAAGATTAGCCGATTTTTGATCCGATAAATACGTTAAGTGCCGATATGTAGATTTTGGCTAGAAAATTGGCGATTTTTGAGATTTTGTCAAAGACAACTTAACTTTACATATATGACTAATCAGTGCTTGAAAACGATATATGTTTTCAACAATTTCGTTTTATGCATTGGAATTTACAGA
Source organism: Stomorhina lunata (assembly GCA_933228675.1). Classification (NCBI taxonomy): domain Eukaryota; kingdom Metazoa; phylum Arthropoda; class Insecta; order Diptera; family Rhiniidae; genus Stomorhina; species Stomorhina lunata. The sequence continues at coordinate 32,405,999 of OW121742.1, read as the reverse complement.
GTCAAAATTCGGGAATGAAATAATTTTTTTATACCCTTCACCATTAGGTGAAAGGGTATTATAAGTTTGTGATTCCATTTGTAATTTTATTATTAGTGATCGTAGACCCCATAAAAATTATACCGATCGACTCAGAATCGGGAGGAGAATCGATTAAGCGATGTCCGTCTGTCTATCTGTCTGTCTGTCCGCCTGTCTGTCTGTCTGTCTGTCTATTGAATTCAAGTTTCTGAAGCCCCTGAAGGATGGACTTATATAAATTATATATCAGATTTTAGGAAATTCTCCCGCAATGAACGCTATTAAATTTCATTAAAATCGGTTTATAAACAATATCGAAAAAATACCAAAAATTAGACGAAAATTTTAAAATTTTTAATTGAAATTGTACATGTGATAATATGTTATATTATGATTGTAGGAAATATTTTCCCAAAGCACTTGATGTATCACAAATTGCCAAAAGTTCGCATTAGAGAATGTTTGTTGAAAAAATGAAATGCAGAAATAGGAAAAACCATTCTCCTTTAGCACGGACCTACATAAATTTTATATCAGATTTTAGGAAATTCCCCCGCCAAGCACGTTATTAAATTTTATCAAAAGCGGTCCATAAACAATTGAGATATCGCCATAACACTACATTTGATGTACAGCAAATTGCCCAAAGTACGTGTCTAAGAAATTTTGTTTACATTTTGTAAGTATTGTTTTAGCGATATCTCAGGTGTTTATGGACCGATTGTGATGAAATTTGACATCGTTCTTTGTGTGAGGATTTTCTAAAATCTATACTCCACAAATCTGATTACGAACACCATTCAAATTGTACCGATCAACTCAGAATCGGCAGGAGAATCGATTTTGCGACCTCCGTCCGTCCGTCTGTTTGTCTGTCTGTCCGTCCGTCCGTCGGTGGTGTTTTGATCGACAATGATAAAATGCAGGGTGGGACAATATCCTAAAATTTTGTGTAAAATCCAGGAGCTCCACAAATCTGATTTTAGCAGACAGACACTCTGCATTAATCTTAATTTTGTGTCTGACTTTTGAACATTATGATAACATTTGAGAATCTATTATATATCAAATTATAGGTAATCTTCCTAGGAAGTACAAAAATGCAGCTAATTACATGATATCCGTTCAAAACCTACATATGTATGTAAGTATCTCACATATCAACGAAAATTTAAATTTTTAATTGCAATTGGGAGAAATCCGTTCACGTTTGACAATTGATCCCGTATAACTTCGCCTAAGATACGATGATGACATTTAGTATAAAGACGTTATACAATATTGATATTCAGGGCAATAGCGCCTACAATAAACTTTCTAGAGGGACAACATTTGACAAAAGTATTTCTGATCTCTTGAAAAGTTCGATATTGAAAATGGGCGAGCTCTATTCACATTTAGTGAAATCTCCCATATAACCCCGACCGGGAATCGATTTAATGCTGATAAATTAAATCACATTAAAATTGCACAAGGAACTAGAGCAAAACTTTCCAAACATCCATCGGACAGATCGAAAAAACAATACATCCCAAATATTATTGATGAAGTGTTCATTTTAAGTAATTAACTAACTTCAGATTAATAAGTAAATCTTTAATAACTTTTCCGACAAAGCTGATATCCATCCATTCAAAAGCTATATGCTTCACGTATGTATCTAAAACTAAGAGTGTATACCCTATAATTTTAAGGCTTATCATTGTTAAAGCTTTGATCTAAATCAGTCCGCTAACTTCAGAGTTTTACATAACTAATCAAGAACTTTTACTAGTATTAAATGTTCGTAAAATATGTGTCTATTTCATTTCGAAGCTACTGGCTGGCTTAAATATGTATTCATTTTCTTCTAGTCTAGTAATCATTATCTTTCACAAAGGGACCACTTTAGAACCCAAGTAAAGCTTCCCTAGACATCAGCCACCTGCCCAACCTAACCTTTGGGTGCATAACTATTCTAGATGATGACGCCACCGAAAAGCTTTTCTTTTTCCGACTCTTAATTTTAAAGACTCTTTGCATATAAAACTAGTATAACCAAATTTTGCTAGGAATTACATTAAGTACTTTTGCAACACCATTGGTGAAGGTTATCCAAGATTCGGCAAAGCCGAATATACCACTCTTAATTGTTTTAATTAAAAATTGTGCTATATAAATTTTTTTCTATGGAAGACATTTACATTTAAAATTGTTTCTGTAGAAAATTTTCCAAATAAAAATTTTTTCCACCAAAAAATATCAATTTATATTTCTTTCTATAGAAAAATTTTAGATTTAATTTTTTTTTAATGAAATTTTGCATTAATTTTTTGTCAAAGAAGAATTTTTTGAATAGAAAAATTTTCCCAATTCTTGTTCTATACCCTCTTGCTTAATCAAATGATAGATACATTGTTACCGACTTTAAACTTGTTCAATATTCTGTATCGCAGAATTAATAATACCCTGATCATAGATCGACAAGTTCCCGTGTCCCTGGCTTAGATTTGTTGCCAATCACCATAAGTCGATAACTTATAGGTTCTATTGACACAAAGAAGCGTCTGTTTTCCTCTAGACCCTCTATAATTAACGATTTATTAATAAAAAGTCTCTTATGCAAACGATTACAAAGCGATTTTCTTTAGACAATTATCCCGAAACGCAACAACATTCTAAATCTTAATCTATTTTTAGACGAAAAAAACAAACTTCGGCCTTATGGTACGGCTTAAGTTATTGTCAGATAATTTTCTACAAAAAATAGTTTTCTTTTAAAAAATTTTCAGTTTAAAGTTTTTTGTCATGTTAATTAAATCTTATATAAAATTTGTTGTTATAAAAATTTAATACTATTATTATATCTATATGTATTACAGATTGTGTAGGCTGTATATTCCCGAATATTTGACCATAGAGTTAAAAATATAATACTATTTCATTACACAAGTATTAAACATTTTCCTTTAAATTTTACATTTACTAACCTTGAGAATTTTTTAATAACAGCATCTGCCAACCGACTGTAAACACTAGGGATTCAATAAAACACAACAAAATTGACACGCTAATATTTAAATATTTGCATAAAATTCTATAATATATTTCCAAAGAACCACTAAACGCATGAAATTAACAATTTTACTAAAGCAATCAAAAAACAACTTGATCAACACACAAAAACCAATACCAAAGCAGCAAAGGACTCCATACCAAATAAAATACATTTCCTATACCCATGAAACATCATCAACATCTCACTCTGTTGAAACGTTGGGAAAAAAACGAAAAAGCTAAAATTTTAATTTACATAAAATGATTTTAATTCGTCAGGCGACAATTTATATTGTACAAAAAACGTACAGAACAAAATAAAAGGTTGCAGCAACATCGTTTAAAATTTTACACAAAATCTATGGAGAAAATGTCATTAGAAGCAACAAAAATACGTGTGTTAGGCGGTAAATGAAAGAGAATGAATAAATGAATGAAGGAAAAAAGCTAGCAACCACCTTTAAGTGTCTACAACAATTCAGTGTCAGAAAGATAAACCCTTCATGAACAACAAAAAAATTATATTTCCGTTTATGGGCGGGAGTTCATTTCGGAAAGCAACAGTTTTGTTTTAGAAGAGACTTTACCCATAGTTTGATTTGGATTTTTGTATAAATTTATATTTATATATGTACTCATACCGTGAAGCACTTAATGTATGATATAGGAATGTGTGTATATATTATTATATGAATATAGTTAGTCTTAAATCTTACCAATATTGTTACATATAATATATATCGGGTTATCCAATTCGTGGTTTCAAAAATATAGGACTAAAATGCGACATCTGATAAAATAAGTTGTTAAACCAATTTTTTTCTTTTCAGTTAAAGGTCTGACATTGACGAAAATGGATAGCTTAAGTATCACACAACGCATAAAAATTATCAAAACATACTACAAAAATGGTGATTCTGCTACAGTCACATATTACGGTTTACATAATCGTCCAACTACGCAAGCAATTGGCAAAATTGTGAAGAAATTTGAAGAGACTGGTGCGGTTACAAATATTGTAAGGCCTGCGCATCATTGCTTCGATCGATCCGCTGAAAATATCGCTGCTGTAAGTAAAAGTGTTGTCGAAGAACCGAATGTGTCTATTCCGTGAATTCGGAGCTTTATGGTCATATGCACGGGTCGGCGCAAAGAGAGCAGAATCAAAAACTAGCCGGCAGGGTTGCCGTTTTTTTATACTTTTAACTTAAATAGGTATTTTTTTTTTCAATGTTTAATATTTTTATCAAAAATTTTTCTATAGAAAATTTTTTTATCAAAAATTTTTCTATAGAAAATTTTTTTATCAAAAATTTTTCTATAGAAAATTTTTTTATCAAAAATTTTTCTATAGAAAATTTTTTTATCAAAAATTTTTCTATAGAAAATTTTTTTATCAAAAATTTTTCTATAGAAAATTTTTGTGTCAAAAATTGTTCTATTGAAATTTTTTATCAAAAATTTTTCCATAGAAATTTTTTATAATAAAAATTTTTCATTTTTTTTAATATTTGTATCAAAAATTTTTCTATAGAAAATTTTTTTATCAAAAATGTTTCTATAGAAATTTGTTTTATCAAAAATTTTTCTATATAAATTTGTTTTTTTTTTTAATAAAAATTTTTCCATAAACAATTTTTTTATCAAACATTTTTCTATACAAAATTATTTTATCAAAAATTTTTCCATACAAAATTTTTTTATCAAAAATTTTTCTATAGAAAATTTTTTTATCAAAAATTTTTCTATAGACAATTTTTTTATCAAAAATTTTCTAAAGAAGATTTGAAAATTTTTTGATATAAAAATATTTTTATCGAAAATTTTTATAGAAAAATATTTTTATCGGACAATTTTTCAAAGAAAAAATTTTTATTCAAAATTTTTTTATAAACAAATTTTTGGATCGAAAATATCTTTAAAATACAAAAATTTAAAATTGTTGAATTTTAGAATTTATTTTCTTATCAAAAATTTTGCTATAGAAAATTTTCTTATCAAAATTATTTCTATGGACAATTTTTTGATCAGAAATGTTTCTATAGAATTTTTTTTTTAATAAAAATTTTAATCTAAATTTTTTCGATACATAATTTTTTTGCCAAAAATTTTTCTATAGAAAATTTGTTTATCCAAAATTTTTCTGTTGAAAATTTTTTCATCAAAAATTTTCTGAAGAAGATTTGAAAATTTTGTGATATAAAAATATTTTTATCAAAAATTTTTATAGAAAAATATTTTTATTAAAAATGATTCTATAAAAAAATTTTTGGATCGAAAATATCTTTAAAACATAAAATTTTAAAATTGTTTTATGTAAGAATTTATTTTTTTTATCAAAAATTTTTTTATAGAAAATTTTTTCAACAAACATTTTTCTATAGAAAATTTTTTTATCAAAAATTTTTCTATAAAAAATTTTTTTATCAAAAATTTTTCTATAAAAATTTTTGTATCAAAAATTTTTCTTAGACCATTTTTTTATCAAAATTTTTTCTATAGACAATTTTTTTATCAAAACTTTTTTTTATAAAAACTTTTCTATGAAAAATTTTTTATCAAAAATTTGCCTGTTGAAAATTTTTTCATCAAAAATTTTCTAAAGAAGATTTGAAAATTTTTTGATATAAAAATATTTTTATCGAATATTTTTACAGAAAAATATTTTTATCGAACAATTTTCCAAAGAAAAATATTTTTGTTGTAAATTTTTCTATAAAAAAATTTTTCGATCGAAAATATCTACAAAATATAAAAATCTAAAATCGTTTTATTATAATTTATTTCTGTTTTGAGAAATATTCCCAATATTTACAAAAATATTTCCAATATTTAGAAAAATATTCCCAATTTTTACAAAAATAATAGTATCGTGGCAACAATGTTCGAGATCAAATTTCTTTGTTCTCTCGAACCAAGTATTTGGTTGCTATAAATTGGATTTTGGTTTGTTTCTTGCCTATTTTGTTTTTGTCTTTTCTTTAACAAATCTACAGCAACCAACTCTGTTAACATCCAAATTCCAACTGAATAATTTTAATACTCATTTTCACGAGTTTTATTAATGATCGTGGTATTTACGAAAATTAAACAAATTCATCGGCATCTGGTGGTATGGGCTGACTACTCCTGGTCATATGATTACCGACTCTTGTTTTCCTGCTATTGAAGAATACGACTTGGAGAATATGTGGTTTCAACAAGACGGCGCCACATGACCCACAACTCAAGCGAATGTGTCTTTATTGCAAAAGACATTTCCTGACCGCGTAATTTCTCGTCGTGGCGATATTAACTGGCGATTTGACATCTTTTTTGTGGGGCTATGCGAAAGGCCGTGTTTATGCAGATAAACCTTGAACTCTTGAGCACTTAAAAACCAACATTCGTCAAGTTATGGCTGAAATACTGCCCAATATGTGTCAAAAAGTGGTCGAAAATTGCCTCAAAAGAATCAATGCTTGTAACATTTCGCGTGGTGATCATTAAAATTATGTAGTGTTTCACACATAATGTCAACGTTTAAACCTTATAATAAAAAATAAATATCACGAAAAAAATATTTTATATGTGTTTTATTTATGTTTACTTTTGAAAGCGCAAAATGGATAACTCTGAATGACTGCAATTCCAAAACTAAGTTCATCTAGGCATCCTGTATCATCTGCATTTTGTGCACTTCAAATCCATTAGAACCACTATGCAAAGCCTTCATTTTGATTTGGATCACAAATGCCGTTAATCAGAGTGTTTAAATGTGGTATGGCTTTTATTTTATGTCTGTTGCTTTTAGGAATTTAATTCTTTAATATTTTTTTTGGGTAAAACGACAATTTTTTCCATACATATTTTTTTGTTCTGGTTTCTAAAGGTGGCAAAAGTCTATCTATTACATAAAAAATACACCCGCATTATAACACAGAAACACCTAGTCAAAGATACATACTCATACATATAACTAAACTGGAGTTTAAAATCACATTTCACTCCATCGTCTGGGTCTATGTCTATGGTTTTTGTCGATGTTGGAGTTGTAAGGACTACCAGCTAGGCTTTGGAGCAACAAGCATCGAACGAATAACTGTACTAAAAATACATGTTTTTTTCTTATTTTTGCCACTAATACCTTTATAGAGATAAAACTCAGTTGCTGTTTTTTTTTTGCAAAATTTTTTCCAAAAGCAACAATTTTAATTTAACAATATACATATGGTTTTTTTTGCACAAAAATGGAGTTGGTAACTTTTTTAGTGTTTACATTTTATAACACTTAAAACGTGTTTAAATTTAAATATTTAAATAGGGGAATAAAATCGATAAATAATCCTTTCATTGGGATTTTTTAATAAATAAAGAGTTTAAGTGTAATTAATTTTTTTTTTTCAAAAAATGTAAATTGTGTAAATAGAAGGTAAAATATTTAACCGCTAAAAAAATGTTGCATATTTATGGGGATAAAAAAATGTATAAAAATATCTTCCCATAGAAAAACAACTTTTCGATAGAAGAGTTTTCCTATCGTCAACTTTTCTAAACAAAAGGCTTCCTATCGTCAACATTTTCAAAGAATAGACTTCCTATCGTCAAAGTTGGCTACAGAAAAGTTTTTCTGTAGCCAACTTTTCTAAAGAAAAGTCTTTCTATCGTCAACTTTTCTAAAGAGAAGTCTTCCTGTCGTCAACTTTTCTAAAGAGAAGTCTTCCTGTCGTCAACTTTTCTACAGAAATGTAACCCTATTGTCAACTTTTCTAAAGAAATGTCTTCCTATTGTCAACTTTTCTATAGAAATGTCTTCCTTTCGTCAACTTTTCTATAGAAATGTCTTCCTATCGTCAACTTTTCTATAGAAATGTCTTCCTATCGTCAACTTTTCTATAGAAATGTCTTCCTATCGTCAACTTTTCTATAGAAATGTCTTCCTATTGTCAATTTTTTATAGAAATGTCTTCCTATCGTCAACTTTTCTATAGAAGTGTCTTCCTATCGTCAACTTTTCTATAGAAATGTCTTCCTATCGTCAACTTTTCTATAGAAATGTCTTCCTATCGTCAACTTTTCTATAGAAATGTCTTCCTATCATCAACTTTTCTATAGAAATGTCTTCCTATCGTCAACTTTTCTATAGAAATGTCTTCCTATTGTCAATTTTTTTATAGAAATGTCTTCCTATCGTCAACATTTCTATAGAAATGTCTTCCTATCGTAAACATTTCTAAAGAAATGTCTTCCTATCGTCAACATTTCTATAGAAATGTCTTCCTATCGTCAACATTTCTATAGAAATGTCTTCCTATCGTCAACATTTCTATAGAAATGTCTTCCAATCGTCAACTTTTCTATAGAAATGTCTTCCTATCGTCAGCATTTTTATAGAAATGTCTTCCTATCGTCAGCATTTCTATAGAAATGTTTTCCTATCGTCAACATTTCTATAGAAATGTCTTCCTATCGTCAACTTTTCTATAAAAATGTCTTCCTATCGCCAACTTTTCTATAGAAATGTCTTCCTATCGCCAACTTTTCTATAGAAATGTCGTCTTATCGCCAACTTTTCTATAGAAATGTCGTCCTATCGCCAACTTTTCTATAGAAATGTCTTCCTATCGTCAACTTTTCTATAGATATGTCTACCTATCGTCAACTTTTCTGTAGAAATGTCTTCATATCGTCAACTTTTCTATAGAAATGTCTTCCTATTGTCAACTTTTCTATGGAAATGTCTTCCTATCGTCAACTTTTCTATAGAAATGTCTTCCTATCGTCAACTTTTCTATAGAAATGTCTTCCTATCGTCAGCTTTTCTATAGAAATGTCTTCCTATCGTCAACTTTTCTATAGAAATGTCTTCCGTTCGTCAACTTTTCTATAGAAAAGTCTTCTTTTCGTCAACTTTTCTATAAAAATATTCTCTTTTCGTCAATTTTTTTATGGTAATGAACTCTTTTCGTCATCTTTTCGATAGAAATGTCTTCTTTTGGTCAACTTTTCTATAGAAATGTCTTCGCTTCGTCAACTTTACTATAGAAATGACTTCCTTTTCAACTCTTTTCTTTAACTTTTCTATGGTAATGAATTCTTTTCATCAACTTTTCTATAGAAATGTCTTCGCTTCGTCAACTTTACTACAGAAATGACTTCCTTTGTCAGCTCTTTTCTTTAACTTTTCTATGGTAATGAATTCTTTTCATAAACTTTTCTACAGAAATGTCTTCATTCGTCAACTTTTCTATAGAAATGTCTTCCTCTCGTCAATTTTTGTATAGAAGTGTTTTTCTTTCTTCATTTTTTCTTTACGTCAATTTTACTATAGAAGTATCTTCCTTTCGTTAACTTTTCTATGGAAATAACTTCTTTTCGTCAACTTTGCTATAGAAATGTCTTCGTTTTATCAATTTGTCAATAGAAATGTCTTCATTTCATCAACATTTTTATAGAAATTAACTTTTCTTCCTATTATCATCTATATATTTATATAAGACTTTGAATTCTTCCTTGATATATGTTATAACTTGGCTTTTTATATTAAAGCAAACCTTAGTTTTCACGTATGAGCATAATGACGGCCAAATAACACTTTTCATCAGCATTTCCCATTTGCCTAAGAACCATCTAAGCATATAATTGCAAAATGTTTAAATTTAACAGTCAGATTTTCTCAAATTGTAGACTTAAACAACATTTTACCTTAATACATAATCTAATGGCCTAATATGTGTATGTTTGTGTGTAAATGTGAGTGTGTCCTGACTGGATGACTGGTCTCTAAATAAACCATTAATTATGTGCCAACATGTTCAAATTGAATAATTTCACTTCTACTGTCTACTTTCAATTTCATAATTCCCAAATGAATACGTATCTCTTGTAAATGCAATGTGGCACATCATCGTCTGTGTGAAGGCAAATGTATATTTAAATTTATATTGAATTTCATTTAAAACACACACACGAACACACAATTTTTATGCTATCAAATATTTAATATATAAGAACGACAACATAATGGTTTATTAAAAATACATAATGCAACACACTTCGACTTTGACTTCAACGGCAACAACTAGATTAATACCAATGAACAAGAAGGGCGTAAACCAATTTAAATTAAGAGGCGTTACAGAAAGGAACCCCATACGGTTTCTAAATATACAGTCCACAAATGTCGCATAAATGACGAAAATGTCTATAAAACTTCCCCTTGTCATTGCTGGTATTTTAAGTAAGAATTCAAACACTGACAACAACTAGAAATAAAAGTTGAAATGTATAAATACACATAAATGCAGATTGAAATATTTATGGTGTTAAAAGCAAAAGAATATTAAAAAAAAAAACAACACTAATGCAAAAACTTTCTGTAGAAAGGATAATACAAGCCAACAGTGAAGTCATCATAGACATGGAAACATAGAAATGTGAATGTGTGCGGGCAACAGACATTTAACTCAAACAGTAGACACTATTAGAACACGAATATGTTGCTACAGTTCTAACCTCAACTCTTTAAGAATTTACATTTAATTATTTAATTATTATTATTATTTAATTATTTAAAAGAAATGCATATAAGGATAAGAAATTTTTGAAAATTTTCCTATAAAAATATAACATTTTTAAAAAATGTCCTATAAAAATAATAAAAATCCTAGAAAAATGTGAAGTATTTGAAGAATTTTTATAAAAATATGAAGTTTTTGAAAAATTTTCTAAAAAATAAGAAATTTTTGAAAAACCTTATAGGAAATTTTTTAAAAATTTCTTATAAAAATAAGAAATTTCTGAAAAAGTTCCTATAAAAATAAGAATGTTTTTAAAAATTGTCTACAAAAAAATAATTTTTTAAAAAATTATTTTGGAAAAATTTTTTATAAAATAAGATTATTTAAAAAAATTTAAAAATTTTCTATACAAAAAGAAATTTTTTAAAAAATCTTCTCTAAAAATAAGAAATTTGTGAAAAAAAAATCCTATAAATTTAAGAAATTTAGAAAAAAATTTCTATAAAAATAAGAAATTTTACAAAAATTTAGTGTAAAATAAGAAAAAATTTCTATAACAATAAAAAAATTTTAAAAAATTAAAAAAAAAAAAAATTTTTAATTTCCTAAGAAATAAGAAATTTTTGAAAAATTTTTGGTAAAAGTTTAAAAATCAAATATTTCTGCAAAAGGATTAAAATCACGAGAAGGATCTTCATTTAGAATCACAACAAATTTTGATTAAAAATATAATTTTTGGTATAAAACTAAATGGTCGAAGATATCTTAAAAAGACGTCGGAAAATTTATAATTCTCATAGCGATTTTCATACAGGATTTTTAATTCGAATGTAAGTTTTGAGTAAAATTTAAATTTTTTTAGTAGAAAATCATGATAAATCAAAATCAAAGGTGGAGAACTTTAAAACCAACTGAACTGAAAAAAGAATCAAAACAAACATTTTTGTAATGATTTATTCTTTCCTTTAAAATACATAAATCATACTTTTATTTAAAAAATTATTTATTTTAAGATATTTCGTTGATTTGAATTTATGGTTACTTTCAATAAAGGCTTTCCTTACTATCAGAGAACAACCAGTTACATTTATTTAGATTTTATGTTCCAAACAGACATTTACATACAGCAAAACATTGGGAAACATTTCACAGAACAAAAAAATATTAGCCATTTTTTGCGAACCCAGTTGAGTTTTTATGTTTATGTCTACTTTTTTTATGTTCTGTATAAATTGTAATAAGGACATGGAATATGTAGTAATGACAAACCCATTATTAGTAGAAATAAACGTAGATATGTATAAAAAACAAAACCGGAGATTAAGTTGCCTGTTATCTAGTAGCAACGAATTTGTTGTGTTTTGTAGCATACTTTTTGGGGTAATGAAAAATGAAACAAAATTTTTTTAAAACGAATTTTCACATCCGTAGATATGGTAATAACTGGTTATATACAAGTTTTGAGTGATCTTATGTCGGATCAACCATGAACATTCCTAAAAAATGTTAAATGAAGAAAATTCGTTGGATTTGACTTAAGCATAAAGTTGGAAAAGTTAAAAACACAGATTTACTACAGTTTCAAATGTTGATTAGGAATAAGACCATGATATAGGCTTAAACAATAGAAAATATATATATATATATATATATATATATATATATATATATATATATATATATATATATATATATATATATGTGGCAATATGGAAGAGCAGCTTAAGTTAAAAATTGAATCTTTGAGATATTATCAATTTTGTATTATTTTTCCTTTTTTTATTTCTCCAAACAATTTATGAATTAGTATATTGGTAACATGTTTATTAAAAAAAGGATGAATTTTTAAAAACAATATTAATAAAATCAGAAAATTTTATGCTTTTTCTACTTAAACGCTTTTTCGAAACTGAAATTTGAGTGGAACTGGACCTTAAGTAACCTAAGCGGTTCTGTTAGTAAAGTTTATGTGGTTTTATGTGAACATAAGTTCACATAAAGTTAAGCGATATCGTTATATGATAAAAGAAAAATTTGAATATTTAAATGCTCCAAACGCCTTAATTTAATTCTCTCTTATGTCGACTTAAGCTAATTTTCCATATTGTCACAGATATATATGTATATAAGAGTGTCAAACATTTGCATGGTACTGACAAATAAATGGGCTTTCCAATTAAAATCGATTAAAATCTTTCCCAATTTTAAAGGGTTTTCCAAAATATTTGACATTTTTGAATACTCCCCTGAGCATATGCAATCAAAAATATATTATTTTTAAACATATAGTAGCCTGCGGCTGCAGCAAGAATGTCAAAAGTGAAGGAAGATGAAAACTGAAAATTGTTTGTGTTTTGTTCAGTCGATGATCTACGCTTTTACTTATGGTTTATGAAAAGTTTCAAAAACTTTGACCGGTTTTGCTTTTCTAAGACCTTAGTATTATTAAATATCAATTTTTGTTACTGTGGGCTAAGGTTAAGTCACTTTTGCATAGGACGAAAAAAAGTATTATTTTCATACCTTTTTCAAAACTCATTTTTCTGGTTTTTTTCAATAGTTTGTTAAACAAATTCTAAAAAAAGTAATAAAAAGTTCCAAAGTGTTAGTAAGAAAACCCTGCAAAATAACCACAAAGAAAAAATGAGATCGATATAGCTAACGGCTTAACCGTACCTGCGACTTAAAATCAAGGAAGCTCAACATAAACCAAATTTTTCACCAATTGTAAAAATGCACGGGAATTGCTTTATATTATCAGTTTTAATAAGCAGAACTGAAATTATTATTGCTTCAATAGATAGACATTTTTTTTTAGAAATTTAACCCTTTTATTACCAGGGTCAAAAGTAAAATATATAAAAAAAAGTATTTTTTTTCATACCGTTTTCAAAACTTTTGGTTTTTCAATAGTTTGTTAAACGAATTCGAAAAAGGTAAAAAGATTCAAAGTGTTAGCAAGAACACAATGCAGATTACGACAAAGAAAAAATTGGATCGATATCTCTAACAGCTTAACGACCTGTGACTTCAAATCAAAGAATTTCGACAAAAACTCAATTTTTCAACAAAGCTATAAAAAAAATAAAGTGAATTGTTATATATAAGCAATTTTTATAAAAAGAACTCAAATTATTATTGCCTTAATGTGTAGAAATATATATTAAAATTTTGATTGCAATCGGATATAATTAACCCTTTTATTACCAGGGTTTTTAACCCTGGTAATTTTTAAAATATTCAATTAAAAAAAATGTACTTGTAATTATATGTTTTTGGTTTATTTGCATATAAATTATAGCAATCGTTTAAAGGCACTTTTTAATACAAATTGTATACAAATTAACCCTTGCATACCCATGGATTCAAAATGGTTCCAGTTTTAAACTGACAAAAAAAAAATAAAAATATGTGTTATATATTTGCTAAAATATACTTCTAAAAGATTCTTTCTGTCATATTTTTTTTAGAAATTAACCCTCAAATAACCAGGGGATCCATTTTCTATAATAGTAAAAATGATAAATACAACATAAAACCAGTTAAATTATAAACGGAGTATCACTTAGATCCCCTGGTTATAAATATTTTAAGTCAGTATATGAAGAAGTCTAGGTGCACACTAGGTTTTTTTTTCAAAATTAGATAAGCTTAACCTTTTCTTTCACTGGTCAAAAATCAAAATTTGTCTTTTTAATTCTTTATGGCAAAATAATGGAGTAAAACTCCATTTCATTTTGTTACGAATATCGACAAAAAAGCTTAAAATCTTTATATTATGTATAAAATAAAACTTGATTTTAACCTTAAATAGACATGGGGTCTGACTGTCCCATTTTTTTTTTTTTTTGGCAAAATTAACCTCAATTTCTGTAATGGGTTCAAATTTGTATATTTTTTTATTTACATAAAAATAAATGTTTGTATGTCCTTTATAGAATAGTAAACTATGCATTTTATCATGTTGTTGGGCATGAGCCGTCAAAGGTTTTTTAGTATGCTACAACTAATTTCCGGTAGATGGAGCCACTGAAAATTATTCAATATTCAAAAAACGGAAACAACATTTGATCATGTATGCAGTTGCTGAGCAATAATCGACGAAGGTTTCTAAATTGAAGAGATTAGTTTCCAATAGATAGCGCCACTGAAATTACCTCTTCATCGGTGATTTATTTCATTTCTGAATTAAGAAGAAAGTCACCTAAGTCGAATCAACTCACTGAACATCGTCTTGTTTTAAAGGCTTTTTCTTCCCATTGCGACAATTTTATCTACTTATTTTACAAATCCTGGGTGGAAATAAGTACTTCGGATACTCTAGTGAAAGATGACCTAACCAGTAAATTAATCAAGGCTTCAGGTACAAAGTTATACATATTAGTTTTTAAAATGAATGAATTTATGAACTCTTTTCTTTAAATTTGTTCTTTATTTAAATTTGTAATTTTTTATTTTACTTTAAGAATTTTGACATCTATCAATAACTCTAATGATCCCTTTAAATTTGGAACAATTAAAGTAATTAATTAATCCACCCTTTTTTTAATATTTGTGCAATAAACTTGGGAATTATTATTACATATTCATATTATATATTCATATAAAATTGTAATCAAAAAATAACAATTTACTTATACTTCTTTGAATTATTAAAGTGTGACAATTTAAATATTTTGAATTATTCAAAATAAACAGATCCCATTCTTTCTAATGTTTCTAAGATTTAAATTCCCTTTCAACTGAGTAATTATTCCTTTCAACCCACCATCTTCGTATCGAAATGTAACAATACTTTTTCGATGAATATAAATTGAAAATTTTCCCAATAACTTCATAAATTCCTATTTTAGCAAAACACTCTCCTTCAACGGAAATATTTAAATTTGCGGCCAGACAATTATAAATTAAGCATGTATTTAACTCCACGTAGTATTTCTTTTATGTTTCATACTAAACCGCATTCACTCTTCGACTATTTGAAGTGCTAAAAATTATTTATAGACCAAAATGTCAGACATGTATTGTCACTAGCAGCCAATACGGAGAAGTAATGAACAAAATGTCTATAATTCAAAGAGTATTAACATTCTCAAAGGATACCTGGCGAACGATTACATTGAAACATTTTTGTTTTTTTTTATTGGTAGGTTCATGTGTATGTAAATATGTCTGTGTTTACTTGTTTCTATTTTTATTGCAACAGGCTAGACAGTTTCTTAAATATGTATATCGGCAAGTAAACAACAACTGTACAGTGGTACAACAAAACAACATTTTCATAGAAAAATTGAAGATAAGACAACTTTTGTATAAAAACTTGATGATAGAACAACATTTCTATAGAAAAGTTGACAATAGGAAGACATTTCTATAGAAAAGTTGACGATAGGAAGACATTTCTATAGAAAAGTTGATGATAGGAAGACATTTCTATAGACAAGTTGACGATACTAAGACTTTTCCATAGAAAAGTTGACTATGGGAAGACATTTCTATAAAAAACTTTGACGATAGGAACACATTTCAATAGAAAAGTTGACGATATGAAGACATTTGTATAGAAAAGTTGACGATAGGAAGACATTTCTATAGAAAAGTTGACGATAGGAAGATATTTCTATAGAAAAGTTGACGATAGGAAGACATTTATATAGAAAAGTTGACGATAGGAAGACATTTCTATAAAAAAGTTGACGATAGGAAGACATTTATATAGAAAAGTTGAAGATAGAAAGACATTTCAATAGAAACGTTGAAGATCGGAAGATATTTCTATAGAAAAGTTAAAGATCGGAAGATATTTCTATAGAAAAGTTGATAATAGGAAGACATTTCTTAGAAAAATTGACGATAAAAAGACAATTCTATAGAAAAGTTGACGACAGGAAGACATTTCTATAGAAAAGTTGACGATAGGAAGACATTTCTTTAGAAAAGTTGACGATAGGAAAACATTTCTATAGAAAAGTTGACGACAGGAAGACATTTCTATAAAAAAGTTGACGATAGGAAGACATTTCTATAGAAAAGTTGACGATGGGAAGACATTTCTATAGAAACGTTGACGATAGGAACACATTTCAATAGAAAAGTTGACGATAGGAAGACATTTGTATAGAAAAGTTGACGATAGGAAGACATTTCTATAGAAAAGTTGACGATAGGAAGACATTTCTATAGAAAAGTTGACGATATGAAGACATTTCTATAGAAAAGTTGACAATAGGAAGACATTTCTATAGAAAAGTTGACGATAGGAAAACATTTCTATAGAAAAGTTGACGATAGGAAAACATTTCCATAGAAAAGTTGACGATAGAAAGACATTTCTAGAGAAAAGTTGACGATAGGACGACATTTCTATAGAAAAGTTGACTAAAGGAAGACATTTCTATAGAAAAGTTGACGTTAGGAAGACATTTATATAGAAAAGTTGACGAAAGGAAGACATTTATATAGAAAAGTTGACGATAGGAAGATATGTCTATAGAAAATTTGACGATAGGAAGACATTTCTATAGAAAAGTTTACGACAGGAAGACATTTCTTTAAAGAAAAGTTGACGATAGGAAGATATTTCTTTCAAGAAAAGTTGACGATAGGAAGACATTTCTTTAAAGAAAAGTTGACGATAGGAAGACATTTCTTTAAAGAAAAGTTGACGATGGGAAGACATTTCTTTAAAAAAAAGTTGACGATGGGAAGACATTTCATTAAAGAAAAGTTGACGATAGGAAGACATTTTTGTAAAGAAAAGTTGGCGATAGGAAGACATTTCTTTCAAGAAAAGTTGACGATAGGAAGACATTTCTTTAGAGAAAAGTTGACGATAGGAAGACATTTCTTTAAAGAAAAGTTGACGATAGGAAGACATTTCTTTAAAGAAAAGTTGACGATAGGAAGACATTTCTATAGAAAAGTTGACAATAGGAAGACATTTCTATAGAAAAGTTGACGATACGAAGATAATTCTATAGAAAAGTTAACGATAGGAGGACATTTTTGTAGAAAAGTTAACGATATTAAGAACTGTCTATAGAAAAGTTGACGATGGGAAGTCATTTCTATAGAAAAGTTGACGATGGGAAGTCATTTCTATAGAAAAGTTGACGATGGGAAGTCATTTCTATAGAGAAGTTGATGATGGGAAGTCATTTCTATAGAAACGTTGAAGATAGGATAGAAAAATTGACTATGAGAATACATGTTGGCTTAAGGAAATAATTTTTTTAGAAAAGTTTGCTTTAATAAGTGGGAAGTTATTTTTTTTTTTTTTTTTTCTAGACCCTCTGATTTTCTTCTAAATTTCCCACTGTGCGACACTCATTTATTGCTTGAAAATGTCTGAGTTTGATTGTTTATGTGCATTTCAAGTTGTTTGAACGTTTTAAATGTTTTACTAACAAGATCCAACATTGACACAAGACACACGACCATAATAATAATTAACGTCTTTAGAAGCATTCATTTCCTTTTTTTATTGCTTCTTTTCCAAGGGTAGTTCCAAGGCAGTCTGCTATCCTTGTTCTCTTTCTAAGCTTTCAGTGTGGTTGTTTCTGATTTGTATAAAACACTCACACTTGCAATATTGTACAAATACTAAGACATACAATAAACTTGGGAAAGTGCCCAGTAGTTCTGTGAGCTATGTGTCTACAGAAAGTAAGAAGTACTATGCATTCGAAGGCGGATGTCGGAAAACCTTTTAGAGACCTTTAGTTGATCTATTGTTTCTGAAAATGTGTAGCCTTGATCCTTGTTTTCAAGTTGATTCTTCTAATTCAAACTGCTAGGATTCTGTTGTGTACATTTGTATCCATATTGTTTAGTTATAACGCAGGATACACATTGAAGTGTTCTTTGTATCTTTAACATTTAAAATATGTTCTGTGTATAATGCAATACGATTTAAACATAAAACTTTATGGCTAACAAAAAAAAAGTACAAACATAGAAAATAAAAATAAAATTTGCAATATTTTATTGTTTTGAATTTTAGCATGATGACGACTAAGCCCCGGCGAGTGTAAGTATGAAGTTTGTCATTAAATTGTTTCCTGCCTGAATGAATGAATTATGAGGGCAAAGTCAATGATGGCAATAATGTCACTTTCGTTGTAGGACAAAAAACGAAAAAACATTCAAATTTTTGCAAAATAAAAGAATCACATCAATGATTCAGATAGAGAAAGTGACTAAGTTGGGGTAGAAAATGACGTCAGCTTATTTGCAGACTTTCTGATTTTAGTTGTATATTTTTTTTATTTCTCAAAATTTTATTAACAAATCTTGGGCATGAGATTTCTTTAATGTGTCTATAAACAATTTTTATTGTCATTATGTTTTCCGTTTTAATAAATAATTGAAATCTTATGGAAATGAAGTATAATTTTTTATCACTATTTTGGGGGAGATTTTGTTTAAACTGTGGGACTATCTACGAGTACTAAAATAATAAACAATCAAAGTCAAGTCGATAGAAATCATGAGGGAAGTAAATAGTTTACAGAAAACTTTGAATAAAACGATTTTTTTTTTCATATATTTTTATGGAAATTTTGTTTTTTGTGCAAAAAAATAAATGAATATATAATTTTGAATTAATTATAAATATTTGACCAATATAAAATATATAAAAGGATTTTTTGTAAATATCGTCTACGCCTTCTTACAATATAAAATTATTAGTAAATTGAATTTAATAAAGCAATAGTTTATTATCTGAAATTTATACAAAATGTTATTGATGAAATTTACACTAAATGTTATTAACAAAAATAGGAAAGGACTTAAATATACATTAGTCAAATTTATTTTCATTAAGTAAGTTTTTTCAACGGGCTTGCAAATAGTTAGTGTTTCGCGAAATTCTTTATATTTAAAACGCAGGTATGGCGAAACAGTTTAACTTTTTTTACTTTTATTCTTCAAGGTGTCTTTTTTAACACACAGATGCACGATTTCGTAATTTTTAATGTTTTTTAACATTTTCAAAAAATTAAAAAAAAAATACCTTTAAACCCGACTTGAGAAAAATGTACCATTTTCCAACATGCAAAAAACTAGATAAATTCTATTATATTTTAACAAATCTAAGGTATTTAATACTAACAAAAAATTTAATGATAAACCATGTCCAACTTTGGATTTTTTTTACGAAAAAAAAACAAAAATTGGTGCACATTAGAGTGGTTCGAAAAAAAGTTGAGTCAGTCACCCCCTAGGATTAAAGATAACGTAAAAGTAATTATTTTTTTTTTTTACCACGCCTACAAATACCGCCCTTTTTGTATTTTGTTTAATGTGTCGCCATCTTTAGTCCGATCATAACACTTTATATATCAGTGTTCACAGCTGTGTAAGTGCTACATTTCTGACGTTGGTAGTTTTTTACTACCACGTCAATTTGTAGTCATAATTTTTCAAAATTCGATTTGTACCCACCCTAATCGAATCGAGTAATCTTGTTTTTTTTTTTTTTTTAATTGTGACTACAAATTGACTATTAATTGATAATAAAAAACTATCAAAGAGAGAAATGTAGCTTTTACAGAGCCGCGAACACAGATGTATAAAATGATCGGACTTAAAAT
Organism: Stomorhina lunata; assembly: GCA_933228675.1. Lineage (NCBI taxonomy): Eukaryota > Metazoa > Arthropoda > Insecta > Diptera > Rhiniidae > Stomorhina > Stomorhina lunata. Next base: position 32,385,847 of record OW121742.1, on the reverse strand, counting down.
GGCGATACAGTGAACAAAATACTAAAAGGGCGGTATTTATAGGCTGGTAAAAAAATAAAAAACACTTTTTTTAGAATTGTTTTAACATTATTTTTGATCCTACGGGGTGACTGACACAACTTTTTTTTTGCATGAAAGGCGAACCGCTCTAGTGTACATATCATGCATTTATTTAAGAACATGAATTTCCGGGAGAAAATTGCAAAAAAACCAAAACTACACCATTTATTACTTCAAATAAAGCTGTTATCTTATAGATATGTGGCTTGGTGCTAAAAGGGCCAATGTCAAAAAAAAAATCATTTTTGAGAAAATTACCAGGGTTTAAATTTACTACGAGTTTTGTATAAAAATTGTTGAATATTTCATAATTTGAAATGAAAACTAAAAAAATATTTCAATTCAAATAATTTTCGGCAATAAAAAACTATAAATATTGAAACTAAATCCATATTTCATAAATTTAAAATTCATTGGAAAAGCTATTTTTTTAGTTTTGCTATAAAAATTGCTAACAAAAAAATATTTTCTGATAGTAATATTTTTTTGTAGCAAGAATTTTTCATTTCAAAATATTTTACTAAAAAAATATGAAAACTTAAAATTTATGAAACTAAAAAAATATGAAAAATTTTGAAATTGAAACTACCAATAGCAGACTAAAAATTTTTTAACTACAAAATATGAGGAATTCAAATAATACAACTTAAAATTTGTTTAAATTATAATATTGAAACTTGATTGTATGCTTTAAATTCTGAATCTTAGAAAATATAAGCATTCAAAATTTTAGAAATCCAAGATTTAAGACAAAAACTTCTTAAAATAAAAGAAATAATCAACAAAGTCAAACTAAAGCGCCAATTTTAATTTACGTCATACCTGCATTTCTTAATGAAAACTTGTATTCCGCAGAATATTTGCATTTTCTTTTATATTGAGTAAAGTCAAAATTGAATCAACACCCACCAGCCAACTTATGCGTCGAATGTCGTGTTTAATTTATATGGTCACACGAATTTCTAATCAATATAATATATCAGTTCATGGATGAAAATATTTTTAACTATTGGCTTCAAACTTAGATTCGTGTTTTTAACTACTTATAAATAGTTGTACGTATACCGGTTTGGTCCAGTTTCCGCGATGAAAAATGGTCAGTATAGCTTATTAAGATATTTTGCGGAATACAATGCTTCAGTTTTAAAATTTCCTAATTAAAAATTAGAAACAATTAATGCTCATAAGCTCGAAATAAATGATTGAATACAAAATACAAATTTTGTTGTCGACAATCTTCTTTAAAAAAATATTGTTAAATTCTTATAGACAAATTTAAATTATTGATAATTTTATAAGAAGATTTTTTGTTTATCCATAATTCTTTCTATAAATTTTATTGATATCGGTCATTTCTTTAAAAAATCTGTTTTTTCGTTTTGTCCACATAAGAAAATAAAAGTAAAAATTCATGTTTTTGTGCTTTCATAGGGTTTTAAAAGACTTTTGCGATTGTGTCTTGTATATTAAGTATGTATTGTCAAATATGAGCCAATTCCTACAAAATAAGATATACTGATTTCTGTTACCATAGGTAATATTTTTACGCTGAACATTAATAAAATACAAATAATTTGTGGCTGTAAAGGGCCAAAAACTCTAATTCGGAAAGGCATCCCTATGGGAGGTACCCGAAGTAGTAATACTTGTACAAAAATTCAGCCAAACATCGTTAAATCGACTCAGCGAGTGATTCTGAATCGATCGGTATAGGTGGTTCTCAGACCGATATTTTTATTCGTTACAAACATCAGCAGAATATACCGATTCCACCTATGGTGGTGACCGTTTTATCGTTATCGTTTATTATCGTTTTAGCTATGTCCATCTTTCTGTTGAAATCAACATTTTTCTTAATTGTATTCGCATCTTCAGCAAATAATACAAATATGAAGTATTTTTTTGTCTTAATCTTCCAAATTTCATTTGAGTTTCTTTTTGATGATCAATTTGTAATTTTAGTTTTTAGTTATTGAAACTTTTTATTCCTCATATTTTTTTCAATTCAAGAATTCTTCGTCTGCAATTTTAATTTCAACAATTTAATTTGAAATTTTTAGATTCAATATTTGAAATTTTTTAGTTTCAATATTTGAATTCTTCATATTTTGTAGTTAAAAAATTTTTAGTCTGCTATTGGTAGTTTCAATTTCAAAATTTCTCATATTTTTTTAGTTCATAAATTTAAAGTTCAACTATTTTTTTAGAAAAATATTTTGAAATGAAAAATTCTTGCTACCAAAAAATATTACTACCAGAAAATATTTATTTTGTATGCTACCAACAATATGAAAATATTCGAAAACCCAAAATATTTTTAAAAAACTAACAAAAATTGCTCTATGAATGAAATATTTTTTGTTTATGCTATTTGAAAAATTAAAAATTTTTCATATTTTTCCGTAGCCTAAATTTAATATGAAAAACTATTTTACCAAATATTAAACCCTGAAAATTACAATTTAAATTTTTATAAGATTTTGTTTTACCTATAGCTCAAATAAATTCCAAGTTTCGCTCATAGAATTTGGATTAGATATGCATTACGATATAATAGAGGACATGATAAAATGAATTCTTCAAAAAAATGGAAATTAAGAAAAAATATATGACATTTACCCTTTTAGCACTAACTCATTATTGCAAGGAAAATTGAAACTTTATTTAGCAACTGTTTGTTATATTATTGAATTCAGAGGATAAACGTATATATCTGATAATTAATAACATGTATTTCTAATAACATGCAGTATAAAATTGCTATACAAAAAAAAAAATGACAAAAATTAGTGACATTAGGATTAAGAAAATGATTTAAAAATATAAAAATTTGTTCATAATAAAAGGGCCAATGTCGACATTGGCTCTTTTAGAGTAAAAAAGAGGAACCTAGTGCAACGATTCTTAAAACAACCGAAAATTTACATTGGCCCTTTTTGCACTAAGCCATTATATGATAAATCATGCCAAACTTTGGAATTTCTTTATTTATAAAAAAATGTTTGGTGCATATTCTTAGGCTTGTTTTCAGGGACATGATTCATCATTTATTGGCATTTAATTCTATTTCAGGTGTATTTTTTTATGTAAGTGTTTTGTATGGGAGCTGTGGTTATATGTGAACCGATTTCGATGAAACTTTATACGCTGCCTAGTTCTTATGTAAAACTTCTCTGCACTAAATTGTATCATCATACCTCATCATCATGTCATTTATTAGCAAATAAGCGATTAGCATAGGCAAAGTTACATATATGGAAGCTATGATCAAATGTAAATCAATTAGGCGAAATCGGTATCATTAATCAATACTAACATTTGCCAAGAAATAAAGAATATTTTTGCTAAGTTTCACTGACCTAGCTCCTCTTGTTTGTGCCGTATCATGCCTTTAACAGACATACAATCACACAGACAGGCAGAAAGGCAGACAGACGGATAGGCAGAAAAACAGACAGACGGACAGACAATGAATCAAAAACAAAGCTGATGGTTTCTACAAGCAGACAGTCCACAAGAATTGGACCACAAGTGATCATTGAGAACTATAGCTTTGAGGTTGCAAAAGAATTTGCTTACCTTGGTACCGTCACACAGTGGTTCAGAACAGTTTTTCATTTGCCAAAACTCTGTAACATTTTAACTAATATAGATTCTGTAGTTGGTCTTTTTTTAGTCAATAGATAACATTATGTCGTTTTTGTAGATCTTAACCTACGTATTTATTATATAGTATAGTATTTCTCAAATCTGTTAAAAACTGAAAATTATATATCATTTTAAGTTATTTATGAGTCTGAGGTTCCCTATTTTTAGACCGATTGTACCGCCACAATAAAATCAAGGCAGGTTCAAAACTTAAGATCCTTAGCACTACTGCTATATGCACATAAAACTATTTTAAAACCCGCCCAATGGTTTAGAAGTTGTGGTTATATCCATTATATTTTTTCACCATCTATTGAAAAATGTTAAGTATTTTCATTAAGTAAAAAGTATTTTAAGGGCGGGTCCGGGAGGATGCAAAAGTATATATAAGCTAAAAAAAAAAAATATTGGCCTATTTTTGGATGGTTTCTATTTTTATTCTTTTTTTGTTCTTTAAAAGTTATAAAAGTTATATTTCAAAATTACATAACACCTTAACTACAAATTATACAGGATGAGCATATACCACTTGTTAAAAACTACAGCCCATTATCAATAAGAATTTTTAAGAAATCGTAATTAATATGAGATTAAATATTACAATTTTCTTTATATTTCTAAATTAACTTTAATTCTTTACCTTTATCACCATGCCACGCCTACTGCTGCAAATATTTTGACAAAATGTTTCGGCTACCTTAGTTTTGATCTGTTTTCTTTCTGATGTCAATATAAATAACGACATATGTTTCGAAATCAAACGTAGTATCAAATTTACCAACAGCATGGAATTGTAAAATATTCTCGGTCTTTGACCTTAAGAGGTTGTAAATACAGGCCATTTGCTTAAGTAGGTAAGTAAGATTACTTTGCCGATTGTCACTCAATTATGCATATGGGTTTATGTTTATATAGCCAGGCCGTTAACCAGTGACTTTTTAGAGAAACATTGAACGCTCTTGGATCTCATGTGGATTTGTATTATTCCAAATTCGACAATTTTCTTTTAAAATGATTTTATTATTTGCAGTTTTTGTTATATCCATGAGTAGGTTGCCCATACCACCAGAAGCCGATGAATTTTCGTAAATGCCACGATCATTAATTAAACTTGTTAAAATGAGTATTAAAATTATTCAGTTGGAGTTTAGATGTTAAAGAAAAGACAAAAACACATTAGGCAAGAAATAAATCAAAATCCAATTCGAGAGAACAAAGAAATATAAACTCGAACACTGTTGCCATGACACTATTATTTTTGTAAACATTGGGAATATTTTTGAAAATATTGGGAATATTTTTGAAAATATTGGAAATATTTTTCAAAACAGAAATAAATTTTAATTTAAGATTTTTATATATTTTATATATTTTCGATCCAAAAATTTTTTTATAGAAAAATTTTTAATAAAAATATTTTTCTTTGGGAAATTGTTTGAAAGATTGTATTTTATAGAAAATTTTTCCATAAAAATTTTCGATAAAAATATTTTTATATCAAAAAATTTTCAAATTTTATATAGAAAAATTTTTGATAAAAAAAATTTCTATAGAAAAATGTTTGATAAAATAAATTTCTATAGAAAAATTTTAGATAAAAAAATTTCTATAAAAAAAATTTTAGATAAAATTTCTACAGAAAAATTTTTGTTAAAAAAACTTTCTATAGAAAAATTTTTGATAAAAAAAATTTCTATAGAAAAATTTTTGATAAAAATATTAAAGAAAAATGGAGTAGAAAACCTTATCTTTTTAAAGCATTAGAACTAAAAGTTTAAAAAAACGACAACTCTGCCTACTATTTTTTTGTTCTGTTCTCTTTGCGCAGACCCGTGGTTATATCTATGTTGATTTTGCAAGATTTTTACTGTCAAAGTAAGGTAATCCCTTTACTTCCAGATTAAGTATTTTCGTTAAAGCATTATTAAGTTTGTGGATGTGAATGGGCTTCATTTAAAGTCGTTGGCGATCTGTCCTATGGAACGTACCCGACATCATCAATTTATCTTCACCTGTATGATATAAATATAAGAATACCCCATGACATTTTTTCCTGTTTCCCAGTGTTATAATTTATTATCCCCTTTAGAAATAACTTCCACATGTTAGCTGCCAAATTAAATAAACGGATTTCCAACAAAAATGTTTCTGCATTATTAAATTATATTCGAAAATCTAATAAACTCTAATCTCTCTATTATGAAATTTTTCAAATTAAAACCTATTGTTAAACAAAAATAAAAATTATAAATAAATTTTTAAAAAATAAATACGAGTATTCCCAGCTGCTGTCAGAAAAAACTACTGGCTTATTTTGTCAACCGTTAAATAAACGTCGAAATATATTTAATTTTCTATTTAGTTTTAAATAGTTGTTTATTTCTATTATCTCTCTAACAAAATCTCTAACTGATTTTAAACTATTTATAACAACTTTTTTTTTTTGTTATTTATTCAAACAAATTTTATATTTATTTATTTGGCAAAATATTTATGCATTTTTTTTCTTTGAGCTTGGAAAAAAATGCTTTATTTTTTAGATCAATTTATTTAATAAAAAGCAGCTGTCTTCATTAATTTAAAATACATATTAGAGTATGTTGAAAAAATTTATTTATATAAATTTTATATTTTTCAAAAAAAAAAAGAAAAATGAGAACAAAAAATAGCGATAGTAATTGATAACTGAAAACAAAATATTTTGTGACACATACATAAACTATACACACACACTCACACATAACATACGTTTATATGTATATCCTGTAAACAAAGGATATATTTACCAGATTTGTTTTTTGTCCTTTAAAGCAACGATATTATTTATTCCGGTTAAAATACCAATAACTTTTTTTTTGGAATTTTTCATAAATTTTTTTTTAGTTAAAAAAATAAAAATTTACAATATTGACTAAGAGAGGACATACTTACGTAAATGAATATGCATGATTTTATTTTAAATCAGGAAAGTCAAATATTTGGTTTTCAGCTCTAAAAAATATTTAATTAAAATCTAAATGTTAAAATTTTTAATATAAAACTTCCTCATTCTTTCTCTTTAGTCTTATTAATTCTCCTTTTTTATTATTAAATCCTTAACAAAGAATTTTAAAGTTTTCCTTTAAAAGGTTTCCCATTGCAGTCTCAATTTTTTATCACCTTTTTAGTTAAATTGTTGCTAAAAAGTATAGATAGAACACAAAATTTATATGTATTTAAAATTTTTTCGAACATTCACTGTAAATTATGGCTTTAGCCATCGAAATGACAATTTAGTTACCGTTTGGGGTGGTATTTTTGGCTAAATAACATAATCGTTTATAAAACTAAAAGGATTGTAAGATGGTTGTTAGTTGTAATAAAATATTCAATATAATATGAATAATTTAAGTAATTTTAAAGCCAATTTAGTTGTTAATTAACTGAATAAAAATAAATTGAAATGTATTGCATATTTTAGGGATTTTTTTTTTAATTTGAAAATTTTGACTTATTGTTTATTTTGAGAAGAAAAGCTTATCTCAGAAAGCTTTTTTAACAACATCAATGATAAGTTTTCTTTAATTTACTCAACAAAACTTTGGTAATGGAAGGATAATATAAAGATGTTACACTTTCATACATCGATTTGCCGGTAGTAAAATTTAAATGGGATTTTTCTAAGATACCATTAAATAAGTAAAAAAAAAATAATCTGAGCCACAGAAAAAAGTAGAGAAGTACATCAAATGAGAAAATATTTTAAAGTAAAATTTATCATTAAGAAGGATTAAGAAAGAATATTCGCATTCGATTCCAAATTTGTTACATTTATTTATTTATGTAATAAATAAATGTAACAGACATGGGATCAAATCCGAATACTCTTTCTTCTTGAATAATATTTACATCCCGAAAATTTTGTTATTTAAAAAAAAAAATGTTTCTGTAGAAAATTTATTTTAAAATTCTCATTATCTTCAGATTAAAAAGCGTTATAAAGATTTTTGTCTCACTTAGTGCGTTTTGACAGAAGAGTTTGTATGGGAGCTATAGTCAAATGTAGACCGATGTAAACGAATTTTTTTACAGTGATTTTGGTTTCTATAAGCAGTATTTGTCTTAAATATCATGAAATAATATCGGTATTTGTGGCCAAAAAATGGCCCGATTTTGTCGAATTTCAACAGCCATGGTCCCACTTTCAAAAAAATCACTATCAAAAAGATTTATGCCGAATTTCATCAAAATATCTTTAGAATTGCAACCTGTACTTTAATTATATGGTTTACATGGGATCCAGCCAGACGGACGGACATCGCGAAATTGTCTCAGAAAGTGATTCTAAGCCTATTTTCATACTAGAAGGTGATATTTGTCAAAATATAATTTCGAATTTCAATAGCCATGGTACCACTATCAAAAAACATGATTAGTGCTAAATTTCATCAAATTATTTTTAGAATTGCGACCTGTACTTTGATTAGATGTTGGTCGTGCCAGCCAGATGGACAGACTGACATTGTTAAATCGACTCATGATTCCAAGTCTATTGGTACACTTTAAGGTGGTTCTAAGACAAATATTTCTATGAGTTACATACATCAGCACAAACTTATAATACCTTTTCCCCTTTTTTTCTTTGACTAAGCGGTACCAACCGACTTTGTTAACATCCAAATCTTTTTAATATTCATTTTCTCAAGTTTCATTAATGATCGTGATATTTACGAAAATTAAAAAAAGTCTTCGGCTACTGGTGGTATGGATCTCCTATCTTTGTACCTATGCATGTTTGAGCTTCTGTGTATTTTCCACTTATTTTGGTTATTCATAAAAAAATGAGAAAGAGTATAAACCAACCATTGGATTTCGTTGCTACATACTTGTCCACTGCATCACAAAAAAAATATGTCATTCTATACATCGTTTTGACTAAAGTGAAATTGTGGCATATAAAATTCCAACGTATTTGATAGAATGTGGCATGGTGAACTACGATCAAAACTTATTGTTTCTGGTGTTGGCAATAACTTATCTAGATTAATATAGAGATTCTTCAGGGATCTCTTTATGAGGATTGTTATAGATGGGATAATATCTAACGAGTTTAAATCGGGGCTATCGCAAGGCTCTGTGCTTTTTCCTACTCTTTTCCTTTATTTCTAAATGACCTTCTGTGTCAAACTTTTAATATTACTAGCGTATCCTGCGGTCGACACAATCGACCGTCATCTAGTTCATTGTGAATACAAATTTCCCGTGCTGTGGCTTAGTTGGTTAGCACGTAATATCACATTGAGACTGAGATGGATCCCAGGTCTCGGAACAACAATTTCTGTAATATTTAATTTCTATTAAATTTAAGGCCCTATGCTCCACTGGGAGTCAATGATAACAGAATTAAAATTATTTATTACCACAGCATCTGCCGTTGGCGGGAAGACTACAGCAATAACACGCCGTCTACGAAAAATAAATAAAATTGGCTGTAAAACAAAAAAAAAAAAATGCGTCTAAATAACAACAAATGGCGCAACTTCACTGTTCTAAAAATAGATATACCTTTCTCTTCTCTACCATCCCCTTTCCAAATAAGGTTACCCGATTCGTATATACTCCATATGCAATTGTATAGGCAGTATTTGCCTCTATAAAAAGAAAACTCATAAAAAGAAAACTCATACAATCAGAGCTTTAAGTCAAAAATGACGGTGTCGATGTAGCAAGTTTTTAATATTGCTCGGGCTAAACGGATATGTGGAGAAATTTATCTCATTAATTTCTATGTCACTCCATACAACAGAACGTCGAATTGGCCAAATTGGCAAAACTATAATTAAAAATTGTGCAGCTCTCGAAGAGTTTACTGATTCAAGATATTCCATAATAAACCGTTTTTGCATCTTCAGAAGTGAATGAGAATGAAAAAGTGTTAGACTTAGTAGCTCTTATCAAAACATCTTGCGTTATCGATGTCAAAATGCTCTGTCAAGTGATGAACAGATAAACTTGTAAGCGTTACTAACAGACTGACAAAAATTGTAGAGAAATCAAGGCCTTATTGAACTTTTTAACAAAGATTCTAATATTTAAAATTTATTATCATTTTACTGCATAATTAACCGCGAGAACCACGAAGTACTTGGAATCTGTAGAAGCTTACAGTTTAAAACCATTCCAGTCGTAATGCAAGATTTGCCTTTTAATATTCCTTCCTGATATTATAGCATTTTCTAAACATTAATCAGTTTTGAATTTACATTTGATTCAGACCGATCATTTAATTTCTTTTCTTGATAATAATCTGTAATTATTATAAACTTTCCTTCAAAAGACTGTTTTTTTAATCGGTAAGTAACATTCTTTTTGGGTATAAGTCACAATGTTCTTTTCCAACTCTTTACTACTATGACTCTTAAAAAATTGGCATTGTAAAATAGCTCTTAATGATCTCATGCGTGCCCTTCCCTGCAATATTATTTAATTTTTTAACACAATATTTATTTCTCAATCACTCGAAGATTTTATCCCAATAAACCAACCCAAAAAACAAAATTCCATAAAAATTTAACTTCAAATAATTCTAGTTTGAAAGGTTTACATTTTAAGCACATTTTTTTTGGCAAATCTTCCAAAATATTAATTTTGTCTTTCACTCCCTCACCACAAATAATAAAAACAATACCAATAATTGTTGTTGCTATTATTTTACAAAACAAAAACATTTATTTAATTGTAATAAAATACTCTTTATTTGTGTCTTTGTCTACCACTATATCCCTACAAATATACTCTTTTATTCTCATCACTCACTAAAAATAATAAAAACAATAGAAAACATGTTTGCATACAATTTCTTTTGTTTGATTTTCTTTTGTGAGTTTTTTTATTGTGTTAGTAAGATTTTTAAATACCAAACCGATTTTTAAAACTGAACCGATTTTAATAAAATATAGATTCGTCTGAAAAATACCTTTCAAATGGTATAACATTTTCCAGAAATGAGTGTATAATTAAAAGCGTAAATGGGGATAATAAATGAGTTCTTGCGTATTAATATTATAGATAGATTTACTCTTTAGCAGATGGTAGAAACATTTGTCATGCGTATTCATTTAGATACAGGACAACCCTCTTGACAATTGAGGAACGATACGCTTAGTTCGGACCTAGTTTTAATCTCTGAATGTTGATTCATCTGTTGTTGTGTTGTAACTGCGATATTATTAAAAATATCGCAGAGGTAGCATTACTTGGTCGGAATCCTAATATTTTCGAGTTGAACCGACTGCCTTGTTAACGTGCTTCTGCTGTGACTAGGTTGGTATAAATGTCGATGTTTAGAGCACGAAAATACGAAGCTATTTTTAATTTTTCACTCAATTCATTTAATCTGGCCTCCTTCCTATTATTATAACATATATACCACCTAAATGGAATACATCTTTCATGTATGGATCGGTGCTTCAAAGTCTATTTCGAAGATGTATGACCAAGTACAGGAAACGACGAAGGAGCTTATTGGTGACATTAGGGTAGTCAACTTTATTGATTCACTATAGCACCGTCACAATGTGAGTTATATTTTACTGTTCTATCGATTTTATACGAGTAATGTATGAACTTCTGTATGTATGACTCCTATGTCTTTTGTGACTCTTCCGTATCTTATCGATTGGCCAGTGAATTGCACAACACACTACGAGACAGTTCGTTCTTTAGCCGCACTGTCCGCATGTGGAATAAACTTTAAGCAAAGGTCTTTCAGCTCATTTATGACATTAAACATTTGAAATCAAATGTTCACAAGCACCACTACCTTTATGCTTCTGTTTACAACAATTTTTCCTAGTTACATCACAATGCCGTGCATTAGTAGAAATACTCCCATCTGTGCTGGTCTTATTATAATAAAAAATAGGTAACTTGTTAAACATTTAGCCCAACCCGATCTCAGTTATGTCAGAATGACTCCAGCCTTCAATAAATTTCAAGGTGATCTCCCGTTTATTGGAATGCCACCTGTTATTGTTCTTGTTTTCAATTTCACTTGCTAACAAAGTCCATAGCTAGACAGTGTGGCACACAGTGGTATTTCTTCATACATCAAAGTTACAAAAACGACGAAATTTTGTATTTAGATAAGAATAATTCAAAAATTTCGAAATCCGTATACTCTTTAGGGTACCTGCCTTGAGCCTATTTTTTTATCAATGAAATTTTACACATGTCTATTAATTAATTCGAAAAAGGGCTCTACTAATTTTGGTTGAAATCCGTCTCTTTGACGTACCTGGGGCCAAATTACCGCATTCGATATCGATCGAAAACTCAGACTTTTAAGCGAATATTGTGAAGTATACTTTAGGGATGTTGAAATTTACTTCGATGTTTATTGCTTATTGAAATTTTATTATCCATTTTGATTCGTTTTTAAAATACATATAGTTCAATTAAAACTCTTTTACTATTGTTCATCTTTTGGCAAATAACTTCAAAAAAGTATAGTAAACTGTGCATCTTTTAAAAATTTGTTTTGTATCCCTAATTCTAGTCGGCAGGTAGACTTACTCTCAAATGCAATTTTATTAAAAAGTTACGCCTAAACGACTGCAACACTTTTTGCTTAAATTAGGCCTAACAATTTACGTGACTTTTTTTTAGAAAATTTTGAACTTTGTTCCACGATCGGTAAATGTCGATGAAGTTTTTTGGCTCAATCTAAAGAAGAGACTTTTGCCTTTCACGTGGTTATGGTGGATCATCGAACAAAACCGAGTTATGTGTCTCATTCAAATCGACATCAAGATTAAAGTTGTGAAACTATATTCGATGCAAAAGAGTTTGATGAAAAATTTAATCACTTTTCGTTTTAGAATATTAAATATGCTAAATGTATCTATCAATACCTTTTTTATAAAACATAATATTACTTTTTCTCAAAAACAAATAACGATCCTTAATATTTAGACTGTTCTCTATAGAACTACATCATTAGATTTGTCAAAAGCGGTGGTCAAAAATGTTTTTTTCTTAGCAGAAATACCATAGTGCGTTCCACACTGCTATATATCATAACTTTTCCAATAAACCTTTTTTTAAAAATCATAAATTTGCAAAATAATTTAGGAGATGAACCTAGTCCGACTCTAACTTACAACCTAAAAAGTTATTCATGTCAAAAATGTTTTTTCTTCAAAAATCTTTAATGAAAATATTTCTAGAAAAAATTTTGTTTTTAAAATTTGTATGTCAAAAATTTTTGTAGATTTTCCGCCTCAAAAATGTTTTTATAGAAAATATTTCATGTTAAAATCAAAAAGTCTATCAGTTTTTGTAAAAATTATTAAAACTACCCTGTAGTAACACTGGGATCATATGTCTCCATGTCAACACTTTGTGTAACATCAATTCAAATGTCCCCAATTATAGTTCAGTACTGAAATAGTGAATATATAGAGACAACTATTCTAGTATATATCTGGTGACATTGTCAACGAATGTGTCAACATATATGTATATCAATAGGCCCCGATTTGATCCCAATGTCTCCATTTGGACCAAAAGAACTACAAAGTCAATACTAAGTAAATAGTGGTAATGCCTACTGGTAGATTTCGTAGGAACTCTAAATGTTAAATGTCAATAGTAGATAACATTGGATGGGGCAAAATAGGCAAGTAGTACTGGAGACATTGTCAATAGCAAAACAGTATTGTTTCTCTGACGGCATTTACTGCAGGGTAGAACATGTTATATATCTGTATTATCAATACTAGGTGCTTATTCCTTCAAAAATTTTTGTTTACACATTCAGCTTTTTTTGTTTTTGCCAAATTTTTCTATCTGATGCTATTCATAATCCAACTAAGATGCCATAAAATCGCTTTTAATGGTAGATTTAATCGATTCAAAACAGATTGAAAACACTTTACTTTGCTAACGATTTTGATGAGTGTGTGTTTATTTGTTTTCTAGTTCTTACACAAACTGTTTAATCATTACAGTAAATATTTTTGCATAATCTGAACTCAGACACACACACACAAACTTTGAATGTATTCAGGCAACATGTTGAGCAAAGGATGCAAAAGGGATTTATATACAAAGCCTTTGTTTGCATTAAAATAAATATTTTTCTAAAACTGTCTGCCATGTAGAGCAACTCTAAGAGATTTGTCGAGGAGCAACAAAAAAAGAAAAGCATCAGCAACACTTTGAAAAGAAAATATTTGCTAATAGAAAAATGCTAGTATGCAGTAAAAATTAAGAGCAGATATTTAAACAAATTAACAAAATTTTTATTATCGTTATCTCCCTATTTTCGGGTTTAATGTTCCAATTCACTAGAGTCTTGCATTGAGTGGAAATGAAGAGTCTGCTTTGAATTTACCATTAAGTTGTTGTGGAGATGATATGCTTTAACTGAAGATTATCTTCATTTGGCTAAATTTGTTAAAAACAAAATTAAGCAGAATATTTTATTTTTGTAAATAGTTTAACAATTTAATGGAAAGAGAGATAGCCCGTATGCAATTTGTATACATACGACAAGCATTAAAAATTATCTTTGTTACACGGAAAGAAAAAGGTAGGTATCAGTTGATTATGTACTTCAAAGCTGAGAGATTTGATCAATAAACACTTTAAGGAAAACACTTTTATTCACCGTTTTCCAATAGACATTAAGTAAGGTAGCAACATTTCTTTTTTAGGCTATTCAACATCAGATAGGGCTTCATCTCTCATTGTTTATAGTTAAGAAAAATTTTAAATAACCAAATCCATCACAATTTCTAAAAGGCTATCAAATACAGACTTCTTCCCCAATTTTCGGCCAGTGTATCGGTATAAACTTAATCGAGTAGATTTGTTGTTGGCCTTTTTACCTTTTTATTAACCATTTAAGTGTAACACAATCTAAAAACTGTTTGTCTGCATTTTGCTTCACTGGTTTAAAAAATGCAAATTGAATCACCTTCTATTACACACACCAACAATTTCTTATCGTTTTGAAGCGAAAACTTTCCATAGAATAGAATCTATTACATAACAACAATTGAGATTTTAAACTGTTTCGTTTCTAGTTTTTTTTTTAAGAGATACAAGTATAGGTTTATTAGGGGGTCACTAAAAAATTTAAATAAACATTTCTCTTCGAAAAATTTTCTATAAATAGTCAATTTTCGAAAAATTTTCTATAAATAGTCAATTTTCGAAAAATTTTCTATAAATAGTCAGTTTTCGAAAAATTTTTTATAAATAGTCAATTTTCGAAAAATTTTCTATAAATAGTAAATTTTAGAAAAATTTCCTATATATAGTAAATTTTCGAAAAATTTTTTATAAAATTTTCGAAAAATTTTCTATAAATAGTCAATTTTCGAAAAATTTTCTATAAATAGTCAGTTTTCGAAAAATTTTTTATAAATAGTCAATTTTCGAAAAATTTTCTATAAATAGTCAATTTTCGAAAAATTTTCTATAAATAGTAAATTTTCGAAAAATTTCCTTAATTTTCGAAAAATTTCCTATTTATAGTCAATTTTCGAAAAATTTCCTATAAATAGTCAATTTTCGAAAAATTTCCTATAAATAGTCAATTTTCGGAAAATTTCCTATAAATAGTAAATTTTCGAAAAATTTCCTATAAATAGTAAATTTTCGAAAAATTTCCTATAAATAGTCAATTTTCGAAAAATTTCCTATAAATAGTCAATTTTCGAAAAATTTCCTATTAATAGACAATTTTCGAAAAATTTCCTATTAATAGACAATTTTCGAAAAATTTCCTATAAATAGTCAATTTTCGAAAAATTTCCTATAAATAGTCAATTTACGAAAAATTTCCTATAATAGTCAATTTTCGAAAAATTTCCTATAAATAGTCAATTTTCGAAAAATTTCCTATAAATAGTCAATTTTCGAAAAATTTTCTATAAATAGTAAATTTTCGAAAAATTTCCTATAAATAGTCAATTTCGAAAAATTTCCTATAAATAGTCAATTTTCGAAAAATTTCCTATAAATAGTAAATTTTCGAAAAATTTCCTATAAATAGTCAATTTTCGAAAAATTTCCTATAAATAGTCAATTTTCGAAAAATTTCCTATAAATAGTCAATTTACGAAAAATTTCCTATAAATAGTCAATTTTCGAAAAATTTCCTATAAATGGTCAATTTTCGAAAAATTTCCTATAAATAGTCAATTTTCGAAAAATTTCCTATAAATAGTCAATTTTCGAAAAATTTCCTATAAATAGTCAATTTTCGAAAAATTTCCTATAAATAGTCAATTTTCGAAAATTTTCTATAAATAGTCAATTTTCGAAAACCTATAAATAGTCAATTTTCGAAAAATTTCCTATAAATAGTCAAATTTCGAAAAATTTCCTATAAATAGTAAATTTTCGATAAATTTCCTATAAATAGTCAATTTTCAAAAAATTTCCAATAAATAGACAAGTCTCGAAAAATTTCCTATAAATATTCAATTATCGAAAAATTTCCTATAAATATTCAATTTTCTAAAAATTTTCGATAAATAGTCAATTTTTGAAAAATTTACTATAAAAGTAAATTTTCGAAGGATTTCCTATAAATAGTCAATTTTTTAAAAATTTCCTATAAATAGTCAATTTTCGAAAAATTTCCTATAAATAGTCAAATTTCGAAAAATAAATAGTCAATAGTCAATTTTCGAAAAATTTCCAATTAATAGTCAATTTTCGAAAAATTTCCTATAAATAGTCAATTTTCGAAAAATTTCCTATAAATAGTCAATTTTCGAAAAATTTCCTATAAATAGTAAATTTTCGATAAATTTCCTATAAATAGTCAATTTTCAAAAAATTTCCTATAAATAGTAAATTTTCGATAATTGTCCTATAAATAATCAATTTTCGAAAAATGTCCTATAATAGTCAATTTTCGAAAAATTTCCTATAAATAGTCAAATTTCGAAAAATAAATAGTCAATAGTCAATTTTCGAAAAATTTCCAATTAATAGTCAATTTTCGAAAAATTTCCTATAAATAGTCAATTTTCGAAAAATTTCCTATAAATAGTCAATTTTCGAAAAATTTCCTATAAATAGTAAATTTTCGATAAATTTCCTATAAATAGTCAATTTTCAAAAAATTTCCAATAAATAGACAAGTCTCGAAAAATTTCCTATAAATAGTCAATTTTCGAAAAATTTCCTATAAATAGACAAGTCTCGAAAAATTTCCTATAAATAGTCAATTTTCGAAAAATTTCCTATAAATAGACAAGTCTCGAAAAATTTCCTATAAATAGTCAATTTTCGGAAAATTTCCTATAAATAGACAGGTATCGAAAAATTTCCTATAAATAGTCAATTTTCAAAAAATTTCCTATAAATAGACAAGTCTCGAAAAATTTCCTATAAATAGTCATTTTTCGAAAAATTTCCTTTAAATAGTTAATTTTCGAAAAATGTCCTATAAATAGTCAATTTTCGAAAAATTTCCTATAAATATTCAGTTATCGAAAAATTTTCTATAAATATTCAATTTTCTAAAAATTTTCGATAAATAGTCAATTTTTGAAAAATTTACTATAAAAGTGAATTTTCGAAGGATTTCCTACAAATAGTCAATTTTTTAAAAATTTCCTATAAATAGTCAATTTTCGAAAAATTCCCCATAAATAGTCAATTTTCGAAAAATTTCCTATAAATAGTCAATTTTCGAAAAATTTCCTATAAATAGTCAATTTTCGATAAATTTCCTATAAATAGTCAATTTTCAAAAAATTTCCTATAAATAGACAAGTCTCGAAAAATTTCCTATAAATAGTAAATTTTCGAAAAATTTCCTATAAATAGTAAATTTTCGAAAAATTTCCTATAAATAGTAAATTTTCGAAAAATGTCCTATAAATAGTCAATTTTCAAAAAATTTCCTATAAATAGTCAATTTTCGAAAAATTTCCTATAAATAGTAAATTTTCGAAAAATTTCCTATAAATAGAAAAGTCTCGAAAAATTTCCTATAAATAGTGAATTTTCGAAAAATTTCCTATAAATAGACAAGTCGCGAAAAATTTCCTATAAGTAGTCAATTTTCGAAAAATTTCCTATAAATAGACAAGTCTCGAAAAATTTCCTATAAATAGTCAATTTTCAAAAAATTTCCTATAAATAGAGAAGTCTCGAAAAATTTCCTATAAATATTCAATTATCGAAAAATTTCCTATAAATATTCAATTTTCTAAAAATTTTCGATAAATAGTCAATTTTTGAAAAATTTACTATAAAAGTAAATTTTCGAAGGATTTCCTATAAATAGTCAATTTTTTAAAAATTTCCTATAAATAGTCAATTTTCGAAAAATTTCCTATAAATAGTCAATTTTCGAAAAATTTCCTATAAATAGTCAATTTTCGAAAAATTTCCTATAAATAGTCAATTTTCGAACAATTTCCCATAAATAGGCAATTTTCGAAAAATTTCCTATAAATAGTCAATTTTCGAAAAATTTCCTATAAATAGTTAATTTTCGAAAAATATCCTATAAATAGTCAATTTTCGAAAAATTTCCAATAAATAGTCAATTTTCTAAAAATTTCCTTTATTAGGGTGGTAGCACCCTAATAAAGTGAAGATACTGGAATACAATTTCGTGCACAGATTACTATAATAAAGATGCATTTATGTACACATAGAACATATGAGTAATTCCTCAGTGACTGAATGCTTAGGCGATACATGAAAATATACAAATTAAATATTTGTGCACTGATCATGCTTTTTTTTCAAAACGCTGGTACGGGAAGATCCCTTCAACCTTTATATTTTCCAGATATTACTTATTTCTGGAATAAGCCAGTTTTACGTAAAAACTTCGCAAAGAAAAGTTTCCTATAAAGCACCCCATAGGAAGAAATTTTGATATACGAATGTCGAGAAAATATTTCTTTTATAAGAACTTGAAAACAATTGATATACATTTCCCTCTATGGCATAACATAGTACCGCTTGACACACAAAAAAATTTTCGTTTTACACATTATTCAGAATAAATACATTCATATGAGTAGAACGTTAATTGGAAATACCCATATGTATTTTTGCAGCTATGGCCAAATCCATACGGAGTCAATTTTAATTTCTTTGAATAAATGTATAAAACTTTGACAAATACATATTTACATATGTATGTATATAGAAACATGTGCTTTACCTACTAGACTTTTTATGTAACAGTTCTGGCACTTTAAATGGGTCATAAAGATCAAAATTGGAAAATAGAAGTAGAGATGGCTTAACTTGAAAATAAGTTAATCCTAAATTAGATGTTTGTATTAGTAGGAGGCACACATTTAGGTGTCATTTCCTTGGTCGACTCAATGATATCCATCTGGACTCTTAACATTTTTTATAAGTTTTCGAAATCAAAATATTTATAGGAAGTTTTTCGAAAATTGACCAATTAAAGAGAATTTTTAGAAAATTTACTATTTATAGGAAATTTTTTAAAAATTGACTACTTATAGGAAATTTTTTGAAGAATGACTATTTATAGGAAAGTTTTTGAAGAATAACTATTTCTGGGAAATTTTTTGAAAATTGACTATTTATAGGAAATTTTTCGAAAATTTACTATTTATAGCAAATTTTTCGAAGGTTGACTATCTATAAGAAATTTTTCGAAAATTAAATTTTATAAATTTTTTATTAAACTAAAAACTTAAACTAAAATATCAAACTCTAATTAACTAATTTCAAGCTGACTTTAATCGAATTCCAGCCATGTCATACTTTTTGCCAAAATAAATGAGGGGATAAATGCGACAAGTAAGTGGCCACTTGTAACTTGTGGTTTTCTGATTTTATATGATTAAAAAGTATTTTTTTATTGACTCATCTTTAAGCTTTAACATTAAATAGAATGACTTGACAGACCAAATGAGCAACATAAACCTACGACTGACAATCAGACCAATGACAGTTTAAAATAGGCAGCAGATCTTTTTGTTTTACAAAACTCATGCTTCTCAGAAAATTAAAATGGGGAGAAAAAGGGAAAGAAACCGCAAAAATGTTGAAGTCAACTACTTAGTTTTTATAAGTTGCGGGAAGGACAAGTGTGTAGGGATATGTGTATGTGTGTTGGTTGTAGTTGGTTATCGTATGCTTAGGATTTTATGGTTGTTGTTAGATTTATATGTATGTAAGTTTAGATTAAAAGGGCTTTTTTCTTGGTATTTAACCTAGAGAAGGAGGGAGAAGAGTAAACTCAAAATAGACAGTCTTTGAAAAATTTCCATTAAACATTAAATTTTCGAAAATTTTTTTATAAATAGTTAATTTGCAAAAAATTTTCAATAAATAGTCAACTTTCGAAAAATATCCTATAAATAGTCAATTTTCGAAATATATCGTATAAAAAGTAAATTTTCGAAAAATTTCCTATAAATAGTCAATTTTCGAAAAATTTCCTATAAATAGTCAATTTTCGAAAAATTTCCTATAAATAGTCAATTTTCGAAAAATTTCCTATAAATAGTCAATTTTCGAAAAATTTCCTATAAATAGTCAATTTTCGAAAAATTTCCTATAAATAGTCAATTTTCGAAAAATTTCCTATAAATAGTCAATTTTCGAAAAATTTCCTATAAATAGTCAATTTTCGAAAAATTTCCTATAAATAGTCAATTTTCGAAAAATTTCCTATAAATAGTCAATTTTCGAAAAATTTCCTATAAATAGTCAATTTTCGAAAAATTTCCTATAAATAGTCAATTTTCGAAAAATTTCCTATAAATAGTCAATTTTCGAAAAATTTCCTATAAATAGTCAATTTTCGAAAAATTTCCTATAAATAGTCAATTTTCGAAAAATTTCCTATTAATAGTCAATTTTCGAAAAATTTCCTTTAAATAGTCAATTTTCGAAAAATTTCCTATACATAGTCAATTTTCGAAAAATTTCCTATAAATAGTCAATTTTCGAAAAATTTCCTATAAATAGTCAATTTTCGAAAAATTTCCTATAAATAGTCAATTTTCGAAAAATTTCTTCTTAATAGTCAATTTTCGAAAAATTTCCGATAAATAGTCAATTTTCGAAAAATTTCCTATAAATAATCAATTTTCGAAAAATTTCCTATAAATAGTCAGTTTTCGAAAAATTTCCTATGAATAGTCAATTTTTGAAAAATTTCCTATGAATAGTCAATTTTCGAAAAATTTCCTATAAATAGTAAATTTTCGAAAAATTTCCTATAAATAGTAAATTTTCAAAAAATTTCCTATAAATAGTAAATTTTCGAAAAATTTCATATAAATAATGACTTTTTGAAAAATTTGCTATAAATAGTGAATTTTCGAAAAATTTCCTATAAATAGTCAATTTTCGAAAAATTTCCTATAAATAGTAAATTTTCGAAAAATTTTCAATAGTCAATTTTCGAAAAATTTTCCTATAAGTATTTAATTTTATGAAAATTGTCCAAAGAAAAAGTTTAACTCGTCTCTTACCTCATTCAATTTTTAATTTAAAAAGTATATTTTAACTTTATTCCAAATCTAAATGTTGTTATTTATTTGCTGCTGGCTTTGTTGGTTAGGTTAGCTCAAAATTGGCTTGAATGTTGT
>OW121742.1:32293305-32364333 GCA_933228675.1 Stomorhina lunata | reverse complement strand
ACATAAATGTCTTCTTGGAAAAAGATGCAAACAAAATATGCTTGAATGGAGTAATTTGAAAATTGAATTCTTTGTTTGTAACTAACAAGAAAAGTTCTTTTGTGAAAAGTATCTTGTAAGTGGTTTTCAACAAGTGAGCAAAACCTAACCACTAGAGATAAACAATGTCCTTTCTTTAACATGGCAAAACTTTGACGAAAAAATAATTTATTTAATAATAACAAATCAATCACATGAAACTAATACTAATATTTATCTAAGCCAAATGTCTACTGGCGGTACTTCAAACGACGAACTGTTTTGTATTCATAGCCGTTTTGTCCCAAGGCAGCAGATTCCTCGGGTTGCTCAACAGATTTCACTTCAGCAACAGATTCAGTGGAGACTTCCTCAGCCGGAGGTAAATATTCATTGGCAATCTCGGAGACATCACGACGTTGACGGTATTTCAAGCGACGAACTGTTTTGTATTCATAACCATTCTGCCCCAAGATAGCAGACTCCTCGGGTTCTTCAACAGATTTCACTTCAGCAGCAGGTTCAGTGGAGCCTTCCTCAGCTAGGGGTAAATATTCATTGGCAATCTCAGAAACATCACGACGTTGACGGTACTTCAAGCGACGAACTGTCTTGTATTCATAGCCATTCTCTCCCAAGACAGCAGATTCCTCTGGGTCGTCAACAGTTTCTACTTCAGTAGCAGCTTCAGTGGATGCTTCTTCTACTGGAGGTAAATATTCATTGGCAATCTCGGAAACATCACGACGTTGACGGTACTTCAAGCGACGAACTGTCTTGTATTCATAACCGTTCTCCCCCAATACAGCAGATTCTTTGGGTTCCTCGACAGATTTCACTTCAGCACCAGATTCAGTGGAGACTTCCTCAGCCGGAGGTAAATATTCATTGGCAATCTCGGAGACATCACGACGTTGACGGTATTTCAAGCGACGAACTGTTTTGTATTCATAACCATTCTGCCCCAAGATAGCAGACTCCTCGGGTTCTTCAACAGATTTCACTTCAGCAGCAGGTTCAGTGGAGCCTTCCTCAGCTGGGGATAAATATTCATTGGCAATCTCAGAAACATCACGACGTTGGCGGTACTCCAAGCGACGAACTGTCTTGTATTCATAGCCATTCTCTCCCAAGACAGCAGATTCCTCTGGGTCGTCAACAGTTTCTACTTCAGTAGCAGCTTCAGTGGATGCTTCTTCTACTGGAGGTAAATATTCATTGGCAATCTCGGAAACATCACGACGTTGACGGTACTTCAAGCGACGAACTGTCTTGTATTCATAACCGTTCTCCCCCAATACAGCAGATTCTTTGGGTTCCTCGACAGATTTCACTTCAGCACCAGATTCAGTGGAGACTTCCTCAGCCGGAGGTAAATATTCATTGGCAATCTCGGAGATATCACGACGTTGACGGTATTTCAAGCGACGAACTGTCTTGTATTCATAACCGTTCTCCCCCAATACAGCAGATTCTTTGGGTTTCTCGACAGATTTCACTTCAGCACCAGATTCAGTGGAGACTTCCTCAGCCGGAGGTAAATATTCATTGGCAATCTCGGAGATATCACGACGTTGACGGTATTTCAAGCGGCGAACTGTATTGTATTCATAACCGTTCTCCCCCAATACAGCAGATTCTTTGGGTTCCTCGACAGATTTCACTTCAGCACCAGATTCAGTGGAGACTTCCTCAGCCGGAGGTAAATATTCATTGGCAATCTCGGAGACATCACGACGTTGACGGTATTTCAAGCGACGAACTGTTTTGTATTCATAACCATTCTGCCCCAAGATAGCAGACTCCTCGGGTTCTTCAACAGATTTCACTTCAGCAGCAGGTTCAGTGGAGCCTTCCTCAGCTGGGGATAAATATTCATTGGCAATCTCAGAAACATCACGACGTTGGCGGTACTTCAAGCGACGAACTGTCTTGTATTCATAGCCATTCTCTCCCAAGACAGCAGATTCCTCTGGGTCGTCAACAGTTTCTACTTCAGTAGCAGCTTCAGTGGATGCTTCTTCTACTGGAGGTAAATATTCATTGGCAATCTCGGAAACATCACGACGTTGACGGTACTTCAAGCGACGAACTGTCTTGTATTCATAACCATTCTCTCCCAAGACAGCAGACTCTTGGGGTTCTTCAACCGATTTTACTTCAGCAATAGCTTCTGTGGAGGCTTCCTCAGCTGGAGGTAAATATTCATTGGCAATCTCGGAAACATCACGACGTTGACGGTACTTCAAGCGACGAACTGTCTTGTATTCATAACCATTCTCTCCCAAGACAGCAGATTCCTCGGGTTCCTCAATAGATTTCACTTCTGTAACAGATTCAGTTGAGGCTTCCTCAGCTGGAGGCAAATATTCATTGGCAATCTCGGAGACATCACGACGTTGACGGTATTTCAATCGACGAACTGTCTTGTATTCATAACCATTCTCTCCCAAGACAGCAGACTCTTGGGGTTCTTCAACCGATTTAACTTCAGCAATAGCTTCTGTGGTGTCTTCCTCAGCTGGAGGTAAATATTCATTGGCAATCTCAGAGACATCACGACGTTGACGGTATTTCAATCGACGAACTGTCTTGTATTCATAACCATTCTCTCCCAAGACAGCAGACTCTTGGGGTTCTTCAACCGATTTTACTTCAGCAATTGCTTCTGTGGTGTCTTCCTCAGCTGGAGGTAAATATTCATTGGCAATCTCTGAGACATCACGACGTTGACGATACTTTAAACTACGAATTGTTTTGTATTCATAACCATTCTCTCCTAAGACAGCAGACTCCTCAGGTTCCTCAACAGATTTTACTTCAGTAACAGATTCAGTGGAGGCTTCCTCAGCTGGAGGTAAATATTCATTGGCAATCTCGGTAACATCACGACGTTGACGGTATTTCAAGCGACGAACTGTCTTGTATTCATAACCGTTCTCCCCGAAGATAGCAGATTCCTCGGGTTCCTCAATAGATTTCACTTCAGCAGCAGCTTCAGTGGAGGCTTCCTCTGCTGGTGGTAAATATTCATTGGCAATCTCAGAGATGTCACGACGTTGACGATACTTCAAACGACGAACAGTTCTATACTCATAACCATTTTCACCCAAGCTAGCAGAATCTCCAGAACCTTCAGAAGACTTTTCTTCTGAGGGTGGGAGGTATTCAACAGCAATTTCTTTCTCAGTTTGACTTAATTCTTCAGAAGGCAGCAAGTAGTCATTATCCAATTGACTGACATCTCTACGCAATCTTAACTTCAAACGACGAACAGTTTTATATTTATATCCTTCATCATCCTTGAAGATGGTCGTATCCAATTGCTGCTGTTGTTCTGGTTCGTTAATTAAATTCGTTGTTGAGTTTTGCTGCCTTAATCCATCAAAAGGTATAATTGCAGCAGACGCAACACTTATTAAACTTAACAAGTGAAAGATTTTCTAAAACAGAGAAAATATACAAAAGAATACAAATGGTTAAGTTATTTCACGGTTTTGATTTGGTTTTATAAATTTTATGATTTTTATTAAACCAACCATATTTTAATAGTCTTCTGGCTTCTGTTCTGTGAAATGTTAAACAAATGAAGACTATTTGCTGAATGATTTTCTTCGATCAATTATGGTTTTATTTATATTAATAAATAGCGTATAATTGGATTTCTTCACTTTAATATTGGCTTAAGGAATAAATGTACTCAAAGCAAATAGAAACAAATATTTGCTATTTCAGCTTTGATGTCTTAGACACGCAATGTGCTGTGAAGTAGTATTAGAGGAGAATAAAAAACTAAAACTATAACAAAACTCCTCATGATAAATGAAGTACTTAAGAATGAAACAGTGATGGAGAAAATAATAGTTTGCCTGTATACATAGTTTCTAAGGAGAAAAGTTGCATCGTTGGAACTTTACAGTAGCTAGCATGTAACCAAAGACTCTATAATATAAAAATGTTGCACTTCCGTATGGTCATTTTAAAAATCCCATAATCGCTTTTACTTTAATTTGCAAACAACTAATTGAGACAATTATCCCATTAGATAAAGCTAAGAAAGCTAAGGGACATACACGTGCTCTTGAAATGTATTTTTTTTGGGCCCTTATAAGTTTTTGATAGAAGTTTTTTTGAGTTCTTATAGAACATCAATGTATTGAGTGCAATATCTTTATGTTATAGAGTCTTTTATCTAACTTTCTTTAATACTTAACAACCTCTTCTTAACATAAAACCTATATTTGATAAAAATTTCTATAAAATAACTTTTTTTATACAACACCTAATTTCTAATAATTAAAATTTCTCTATTATTTCATTTGCATGCTAGTATTTTGCACTCGTCTTTAATACTTGCAATGAACTCTTCTGCAGATTTGTGTGTGTGAATAGTACACAGTGTATGTGTTTTTATGTATGTATATGAGTAACTCTAGTGTTAAAGCTTAACAAAATACAACGGTACTTAAGCTTTCAAGTACCTTGTCCAATGTAATATACACCTTTTGTTGTATCAAACTTTTGCTTACCGACTTGTTGCGTATGAGAGTGAAACGTGTTCATGTGATAAGAAACTTTTGATGTACAATACTCATACATATGTACATAGGAACTTATAAAAAGTTCCTACAAATCGACATCATATATTCATTTATTAGGGGGTTTCATGTTGAAAAAGTTTATTTTAAGAAGACTTCAGAATATCGAAGGTACTTCAAACGTTTAGTCCTGAAATATAGATTTCAAGGAAATCATATATAGAAAAAATTTTAATAGGAATTATATCAATTAAGCGATGCACAGTGTGTTGAAAAATAAAAATTTAGGGAAATAAATCAAGAACAGGTTTCACTTCAACAGCAGCTTAATCAGCTGGAGGTAAATATTCATTGGCAATCTCGGAAACATCACGACGTTAAAGGGAAATAATTTAAGAATTTTTAAAAGATAAGCTTAATTATCATGAAATCACATGGTTATTGGGGAAGGGTATTCGAGCCTAAGTTTAGAATTTGAAGCTTGTAGACTTATAAGAAAGGGGGCTATATGCCCTAAAAATAGGGCACCTCAGGTTTTTCGAATATTAAAACGATTTAGAAGTCACATTTTTGATACGATATACAAAGTGATGTATGTAAAAAATCTGTGATTTATAAAAAACATCTCTACAAGTATAGTTTATTTTCTATAGTTTATGGGATATTCGAATTCGACAAAAAAAATCAACATTCTGACGTCTTTATCCTTAGTTTTGCCAATATCGGATCTAAATTTTTACCGATTTTTTCGAAATTTGTTTAACATAAAAAAAGAATTGATGTAAATCTTAAGCCGATAAAATTAAAGGGTGATTAAATTGTAAGGGCCGATGTTGAATGTGAACCACACCGAAACTCCAAGTTTTTTTTCGATTTTTTTTTGACATTTCTCTATTTCAGACTTACTCAATTTGAACTATGGAGAGATACACAATCCAACAACGTGTTAAAGTTATCCAGACTTATTATGAAAATGGGCCTTCAAATCAAAATGCTTATCGTGCACTTCGTGATTTTTTTGGTCAATTTGATCGTCCAAATGTGCGTACAATCGCAAAAATCGTGGAAAAATTCGAGCAAACCGGGTCTGTAGAAGATGTGAGAACACCAGTGCATGCTCGTACTGCAGAAAATATTGCTGCTGTTCGCGATAGTGTAGCTGAAGAGCCGTCCACCTCAACTCGTCGTCGTGCCCAACAATTGCACCTCTCACGCTCGTCGTTGATGAACATTATGCATAAAGACTTGCATTTACACGCTTACAAGGTGCAATTGGCTCAAGAACTAAAGCCTCTTGACCATTCCAAACGTCGTGAGTGGGCAGAATGGTGGCAAGAAATGGCAACAGTGGATATTCAATTTTCGAAGAAAATCATCTTCAGTGATGAGGCACATTTTCACCTGAGTGGATTCGTCAATAAACAGAATTGCCGCATTTGGGCGAATGAGAATCCAAGAGTGATTGTCGAAAAACCAATGCACCCACAAAGAGTGCGGTTTATGGGCTGGTGGCATCATCGGGCCAAATTTTTTCCAAAATGAGGCCGGTCAGGCACTTACTGTGAATGGTGTTCGCTATCGTGAGATGATAACGAACTTTTTATGGCCCGAATTGAAAGATATGGATGTGGACGATATGTGGTTTCAGCAGGACGGTGCCACTTGCCACACAGCTAACGAAACAATGGCTCTTTTGCGCAACAAATTCAATGGCCGTGTTATCTCACGTAATGGCGATGTCAATTGGCCGCCAAGATCATGTGATTTGACACCGTTGAATTTTTTTCTTTGGTGTTATTTGAAAGAAAAGGTGTACGTCGATAAGCCAGCAACAATTCAAGAGCTAAAGGATGAGATAATTCGGCACATTAACGGCTGTTCTCCGGAAAAAATGTTCTCCGGAATATTTAAACCAAGAAAATATAGGAAATAAAAAACACAGAGTATTAGGGGGTTGAATTCAAATAATATTATTTATAGATTTATTTAATCTTTTCGGGTTATTTTGGTAATTACGTACCGTTCGGGTTGGGTTTACAAGAGTAAGTAATTTGACAATATGTAATAATAGAAAAAGCGCGGATTAATGTGCGCCAAAGGAAAACATAGAAAAGGCCACTGAACAATAATTTGACAGGTGGCCTTTTACACTATGCGCGTAAACATCCCGCCCCCCTTGCAATACTGCAACAAGGAAGGCTAAGAAAAAACGCGGGTCAAATGTGAGCTGAAAACAGAGTTTACGATTTGTAACAATTTTTTAGATAAATAAAAAATACAATATGGATGATGAGTTCTGCTTTGATCCGGGGTAGAAACTCTGATGTGACACTGGATAAAGGTCCTGCTCAGGATGACCATTGACTTCGGGTTCGCTGTAGTCTTCAGATGACGCTTCGGGTGACTGGGGGGAATAAAATCTTTGGGTAAATAGAAAAAAAAATAAAAAAAGTAGATCTTTCTTCTTTTGTTTAAAAAAAATTCATTTATATCATTTTTTTTTTTTTTTATAAATAAAAACAATAATAAAAAATTAAGAGGCAATATGCCCCGACATAACATTTATTATTATTGTAGCTGGGGTAGAATTTTGTGCCATATGTGGCTGCAGTTGGCGTTGTGGTTGTTGTTTGTTGTGCTGCTGACAGGAGCAGGAACAGGCCTGGTTATTATTCGCGCCGGGTTTCTTGGCGGCCTTCTTTCCTCGTTTGTTCCTCTTCTTCTTCTGAGCCTTAGAACTGCCGCTTGCTTGAGTATCACTTTTTCGCGCGGGGTTTCGGGTGCCACGTTGCCTTTTATGGCGGTGGAGAAGCGTGTGGTGCTCGGCACAACACTCCATGCACCTTTCACGGCTTTTGCATTTAGACACCATGTGAGTGTGTGCCAAGCAGTTGAAGCAGTATTGAAAACGTTTAACAGTTTCCCACCGCTCCCCCACCGGCATTCTACGAAATTTGGGGCAAAGCCTCAGTGCGTGCTCACTCTTACACAAGCGACAGTCCCTAAGGCTCTCATCACGGAGTGGTCGTTTAACCTCAGTTGAGGATTCTTCGGGATTGCGGTGAACCTCTAAACGACGGGATGCCATTATAACTGCAGAGCGGAAAAGAAAAAGACGTAGAAGAGAGAGAAAAAAAAAGACAATCAGTGGGTTTCTGAATTGGGTAAGAGAACTAGCTTCACTATAGGCCTTGTGAAAACGCCTGAAGCCGTTCTCACGTCCGCAGTGCGGACTTTACTATCTTGCCCTAAATAAGTTTTCTCTATACGACCTAGCCGCCATTCATTTGGGGGTAAATTATCCTGACGGATCACAACTAAGTCGCCTACTTCAAAATCTTTTTGTGGGTATTTCCATTTTACTCTCCGATGGAGTTCCTTAAGGTATTCCTCCTTCCATCTCAAAGCAAATTGGTGGTGAAGCACCTTGAGCTTTTGCCATCTATTGGCAATACTCAAACGAAGATCAGAATGATCGGGTTCAGGGGGTATCAAAAGTGGTGCTCCTACCAAAAAATGTCCTGGGGTTAATGGAACTAAATCTGTGGGATCGTCACTCATTGCCGTTAAAGGTCTCGAGTTAAGACATGCTTCAATGCGGGTTAACATAGTTACAAACTCCTCAAATGTGAATTTCTGCACACCAGAAATTTTACGTAAGTGAGTTTTTACACTCTTTACGCCGGCTTCCCACAAGCCGCCCATATGAGGAGCTCCGGGGGGTATAAAATGCCATTCCACTGGCTGAAAACTATTTCGTACTAATAGTCTATTTCTCATATCGCTTAAGAACTGCTTTCGGTCAACCTCAAGTAAATTAGCTGCACCGACGAATGCGGTTCCGTTATCAGAGTACAAATGTGCAGGACATCCACGGCGTGAGAAAAAACGAGCGAAAGCCGCTAGGAATGTTTCCGTCGACATATCACCGGTCGCTTCTAAATGAATTGCTTTCGTTGCAAAACATACGAAAACCAAAACATAGCCTTTGGTAATTCGACAACCTCTACCAGCATATGATTTTATGTCGAACGGACCTGCGAAATCTAGTCCGGTGTGGGTAAACGGTCTCGACAGAGACGCACGTTCAGGGGGTAATGCAGCCATAATTTGCTGACCGGACTGTTTTCGATATATGGTACATTCCTTGCAGTTTCGAATTACTGTACGAATCAAGTTTTTCAATTTCGGGACCCAAAACTCACTTCTCACTAGTCGGAGCATTAAAGAATGTCCACCATGAGCAGAGCATTTATGAACATGTTCCACAAATAAACGGGTAAAGCGTGCAGAATACGGCAATATTTTAGGATAACGTTCATCATATGTCAAACCTGGTGACCGTACAAGTCGACCATTTATTCTGACATATCCTTTTGAGTCGATAAACGGGTTAAGTGTAAGTAAATTACTTCCCTTTGACAACGGGTTACCTTTAGAAAGTTGTTTATGTTCTGGGATAAACTTTCGTTGACATATTAGAACTAAACGATCTCGAGTGAATTTCATCTCAGAATGGGTTAACTCTAAAGTGTTGTGCGAATATTTCCTGGTTTGCAAAAATTCGAAACACCTGAAACAATACGAAAGAACTCGCATCGCATGGGGTAAATCTGAAAATCGCTCGAGTATGTCATACGATTGTTCAATCTGCGCAGAATATGTTTGAACTTCTGGGTTTATATGATTTATATGGGGTTGTTGAGGCCAATTTTCTCGGGGTTGACGTAGCCACTTAGGACCGTGCCACCATAAAGAATTATCGGCCAGGTCTCGGGCTAAAGTTCCACGACTTGCCAAGTCCGCTGGATTATCTTTAGAATCAACGTGAGACCAATTTTCATTACCAACTTTCTTAAGGATCAAAGCTACTCTATTCTTGACAAAGGTTGGCCAATGACACGGGGGTTTTTTGAGCCAAGATAAAACTATAGTAGAATCAGTCCATAGATAAATCCTTTTCTTGTCAAGATTTAATTGACTACACAGGGATTCTACCATGTTCGCCATCAAAGCCGCTCCGCAAAGTTCTAAACGGGGTAATGTTTCGGACTTAACTGGAGCTACCTTTGTCTTTGAAGTTAGCAAATGTGACGTTATATTCACGGATGACAAATTTCTTACATAGAGTGCTGCACCATATGCCTTTTCAGATGCATCGCAAAATGCATGAAGTTCAATTTCCTGATTTGGGTGAAAATTAACCCATCTGGGTATCCTAATTTTCTCAATATTCAAATAATCATCTAAAAATGTTCGCCATTGAATTAAGGTAAGGTGTTTTAAACATTCGTCCCAATCTGTCTTATCTTTCCATATTTGTTGCATAATGATTTTTGCAACGATAATCTTGGGTGAAAGCCAACCGGCAGGATCAAATAATTTTGCAATTTCAGATAAGACAGCACGTTTAGTAACAAAATCCCGATTTGGTTGCGCAACAAGTTTAAAATAGAAGCTGTCGTGATCAGCGTTCCATCGCAAGCCAAGAGTTTTAGTCGTACTTGCATCAGAAATTCTCAAGAAGTCCGCATTAAGCAGATTCTCGCAGGGTAAACCCTCCAGTAGACGTATATGATTAGCTGTCCATTTTCGCAAAACGAAACCAGCCGATTCAAGAACATGGGTTAGCTCATTGCGTCTCCTGAAGGCATCTTCTAGCTCATGGGAGCCAGCTAGTACGTCGTCGACATACATTTGGGTTCTCAGAATTTCCGATGCTAAAGGATTCAGGGTTTCATTATCATTTGCCAGTTGAATTAGGGTTCGAATCGCTAAATACGGTGCACAATTTACACCAAACGTGACCGTATTTAACTCATAATCCTGTACGTCTTCATCGGGATTCGAGCGATATAATATTCGCTGGAATGGGGTTTGGTCGGGACGAATTAAAATTTGGCGATACATTTTCTCGATATCTGCATTGAAGACATACCGATAAAGTCTCCATCGCAGAATAAGAACTGTTAGATCTGCCTGTAAAACAGGCCCGGGGTGTAACAAACTATTCAAACTCACGCCGTTGGAGGAAGGGTTAGAAGCATTAAATACTACTCTAAGTTTAGTAGTGGAACTTTCGGGTTTAAACACGGCGTGATGGGGTAAATAATACGTTGTCGTATTTGTATCTCGGGGTTCTACTGCCTTAGCTTGTCCTAATTCGAAATATTCGCGTATCACACTATCATAAAGTGATTTCATTTCGGGGGTTTTCAAAAGACGCGTTTCATTTCGTTTGAACTGAGACAAAGCACTATTTCGAGAATCGCCTAATGACACTTCATTTGAGATATCTCGTCGAAATGGGAGTGAAACTACATATCGACCATCGGGGTTTCTATAGGTTGTAGTCCGGTAAAGTTCTTCACAATATTCTTCAGCTTCGGTCAACTCTGTTGCTTGTGGAACTTCTTCAAGTTCCCAAAACCGAGCAATTTGGTTATTCAGTTCAAGCTGATTGCAGAATGATGCAACAGAATGTAGGGGTCTACTTTGAAAAACTTCACCAGTAACTATCCAACCAAAGACTGTTCTCTGTGCGATCAAGTTGCCATTCGGATGTATTCTAACATCCGTAGTTAAAATCTTTGGATAAACGTTTCCTCCTAACAGAATGTCCATCCGGGTACACATGACGTCGGTCATTGTAATCTCGGGGAAATTTGAGGTTACCATGTTAGCTAGAGAACACGATGGCAACTGACCGGTTATTTTCTCAACTACATATGCTTGAATGTGAAGTTTAAAATCGGGGTTGATCGGCGACTCGATCGTAAATGCACACATGGTTGAAGATTTTCCAGCTAAGCAATCCATCATGCCTGTGACACTAGTCATAGGCACTGAAAATGTGGGAATAGCAAGCTTCCTTTGTAACCTCTTTGAAATAAAGGTACCTTGCGATCCGGGGTCAACTAGAGCTCGGGCCGCACATTTGATGTCGTTCATCAGAACAAAACAAGTTGCCGATCCTAATAGGACCGTGGAATCGGGGTAAGAGTTCAAATGTGCGGAATATGTGTGAAGATTCCGAGCCGCTTCTGAAGTTGAAGGGTTAAAATTTATCGGGGGTTGAGATGAATTGCTAGTGGAATTCGGGTTTGAAACGGGTGCTAGGTACTGATTAGGTACATTAGTAGCAGAAGCTACTGAAGCATGGGGTGTGGTAGGTGCAGGAAATTGTCCCTGTTGCCTATTTTCCTTATGAAGCATCGAATGATGCTTCTTTTTACACAGAGAACAAACGTGAACGCTTTTACAATTTTTAAATTCGTGTGATGTTGCCAGACAGTTCGAGCAGCATTTAAGCCTTTTGACTGTCGCGAACCTTTCATCTACACTCTGATTCATAAACGCTTGACAAAGTCTTAATGGATGTGGGCCTTGGCAGAGGTAACAACGACTTACAGTAGGATTTGTACTAGTATTTGTCGCAAAACTTTGTACTTTTCTCGAATCATTTTGGGGTTTTTTCGTGACATTAAAACTTTGGGCTTTCCATTGATTTCGGGAATTAGAAGATATATTCTGGGTTTGAACAGGGTTCGAATGCGATTGCCTAATGTCCGAAATTGATTCGAGCGTCTTAAACCGAGCAGTCAAAAATTCATCCATATCTTTCCATTTTGAAGTTTCGGAGGAAGATTTCTTCGACTGCTCCCAAAGACTTAGAGTGTTTTCTGGCAACTTTGTGGCGCAAATATAAACTAGGATAACGTGGTAAAATATCTCGGGTGTAACTTCTAGTAACGATAGATTGGTTATACAATCATTAATCGTTCTTTGCAAATTTTTAATATTCGGACCTGTTTCTTGACCAACGGATTTAATGCTCAAAAGAGTTCGTAGCTGTTCGTTAATGAGGGCACTTTTGTTTTCATAAGTGTCAACCAATTTCTTCCATGCGATTGCATAGCCATCATTGGTTAACGGTACAGTCTGTATGACATCGTGAGCATCTTTTGCGGTTTTTTGTAACAAATAGTAAAGTTTTTGAACGGGGGTTAAACGAGCGTTGTTGCCATACAACGCTGAAAACATGTCACGAAATGAGGGCCAGCTCTTATAGTCACCGTAAAAAATGGGAGTATCGCATGGGGGTAAATGAACTAAAGGTGACGAGCTTAAATCTTTCTCCAATAATTCAGCCTTGGCTGCGGCTTTCAATCTGTCTAAATTGGAGTTAATCAAAGAAAATCCGCGAGTATATGTACAATAGGAAGTCATATACTTTGCTTTTATTTCTACGATTAGTGGGCTCTTGAGCTTGCTAGCCTCAATCAACAGACTGTCATATATTGATCGAACAGCTTCCCATAATCTGTTAAGTTCTTTTTCATGGCTCATAAGAGAACCAATACTGTGATCATTGATAGGGATAATGGAAATATAGGCTTCGAAATCAGCCAATCGATCACAATTAAGAACTAAGGCAGATATATCCATTTTTGATCTTAAATTATAGGAAGTAATTTTGACAAAAAAACAAAGAAATTCGAGAAAAAAAAAAGATAAAAAGCAAAAAAAAAAAACTTCAAAATATGGGGTAACTTTGATTAAAATCAAAAAGAAATGTATAAAATCAAAGACCAAATCTTTCTAAAAGTGAAAAAATTTAAAATAAATTCGAAAAATGGGTAAAAATCAAGAAAATTCAACAAATTTTCACTAGAAAAAGGTCCAAAATTTCAAAATAATGAATAAATCAACAATAAAGTCAACAAAAAATCGATTAAAATCAAAAATAAAAATCGAATAAAATTTTCAAAAAATAATAAATTGGGTAAAAATCAAATTTATTGTAAATAAATTTAAATAAAAACAGTTAAATTAGTTCAAAGTTTGATATACTGAAAGTAATTTCACTTATTGTTCGCTTTTTTAGAATTAATTAACGAGTAACCGGGTAAAAATCACAATATTTATCAACTTTGCGATCAAAAAATCAGTCGAACAACAAATTTCTTTCAGTGTAAATTACTTTCGTTTATGAAAAAATATAAAAACAAACTTTGAAAAGCACTAGCACTGCAAAACTAAAACGGGTACTCGCTTTGAATTTGAAAAATTGATTAATCTTCGAATAAAATTTAATCGCAATTATTTATTGTAATAAAATTCAGTAAAAAATGCACTAAATTATTTAATTAATAATAATTAAATATAAAAAATGGGTATAAATACACTTTATTACCGAATAATAACGAGTAACCGGTTTAATCGACCGAATAAAAAGTTGCAGCACTAGCGGCGTGTGTGTGAGTATGAGCTAGCAAAGCAAAACAAGTAAAAAAGAAAAAAAAACACCAACAACCACACAGTGTATATTTCGTTTGTATATATTAAAATAAATATCACTCTCACTGATCACTGGGTATTGTTAAAATAACAACAAATTTTTTTATATTTTGTTTTGAATATTTTTTATTTATTTAAAGGCACTGAAACACTTAAATAAAAATATTTTTTAATGCGTGTCCGTCTGTTTTTGTTTACTTTTATTTCTTATTATTTTGGGGGTATTAATTTAAAGCTTTCTGTTAGCAGCAGAAAACTGTTGTTAACAGCGATGAAAGGAATGAAAATTAAAAACAACAAAAAACACTTCAAATAAATGAATATTTATTTTTTAATAAAATAAAAATACGACTATCGCGATTAAAATAACAAAATATGAGTATATTTTATTTAAAAAAAATAACAAAATAACACTCGCGTGATCAGAGCAATATAATAGCGAAAAAATAATAAAAATACACTTGTGTAAAACGAATTGTGTTTTGCCGACGGCAAATTGCAATTTTTATATAGGGGTTTGGGTTGGCACTGTTGGTTTGTTTTCTTTTTATTTTAGCACACACTTTCACACACTTCTTAAATAAATGAAAGAACGTACCTTTTTTTGTTGAACAAAAAATAAAATTTAAAAAATAATCCAAGGAATCCTGGGTTGGGATATGGATAATAAATGGGTAAATCTTCGGGGATCTGGAAATAAAATATATTTTCTTAGGAAATATTCCACGAACAAAGGGGGTTCGGATTTATCCGGTGAAGGACCAAAAAATGTTCTCCGGAATATTTAAACCAAGAAAATATAGGAAATAAAAAACACAGAGTATTAGGGGGTTGAATTCAAATAATATTATTTATAGATTTATTTAATCTTTTCGGGTTATTTTGGTAATTACGTACCGTTCGGGTTGGGTTTACAAGAGTAAGTAATTTGACAATATGTAATAATAGAAAAAGCGCGGATTAATGTGCGCCAAAGGAAAACATAGAAAAGGCCACTGAACAATAATTTGACAGGTGGCCTTTTACACTATGCGCGTAAACAACGGCATAAAACCTCTATTATGCCTCAGGGTCATCGAAAATTTGGACCATCGGATGGAGGTGTGCCACCGTGATCGCGGCGCCCATTTGGCCGATATTTTGTTCCACACATAGTTGAGTGATACCAATATATCATAATAAAATAAAATTACTCAAAATCAACATCGGCCCTTGAAAATCAACATCGGCCCTTGAAATTTAACCACCCGATATATGTACTTTTCGCTCTGTCTAGAATTAGGGATACTCCTCATGAAGGGATGGCCTAACCAACCATCAAAATGCGTCGATAAAATCATTTTTTTTTTTTTTGGTTTTATCAGAAAACTATTTATTACAGTAATAAATAATGGTAATAACTTTGGATCTTAGTGCAATACACCACATTAAAAACTTTTAATTAAATGTTTAATATCTCATAATTTTTGAAAACCCTTTTTAAGTTTAAATTTAAAAAAAAGTCAACTTTTTGTGGTTTTTTAGCCAAAAAAGTGATAACATTCCTTTCGAGATAAAAAAAAACTTCTTAAGATACATATCTAGTATTTATAATTTTAAAAATGGTTATTTAACAAGAAAAACTTTAAGTGGAAGTATGATCCAAAATTGTATTTGGTCTTGATGCTAAAGCCTCTCAAAAACTGCAATTTTGTTTGCACTGTTTTTCAATTTATGCCTAATTTTCTTCAATCACAAAGACGGAATCAAAAATTCAATACAAATTTTATATATCTTTATATGTTCTTATCACCCTGTGCAAATAACTTTTGCATCCCAGAATTATTAAGAAAAATATTCATAAAAAACTAAAGAAATTAATTTTTGGGGATTTTAAAAAAATTTTTGGGAATTGTCGGATTGCTGCTGACAAAAAATTCTTTTTTTAATTTTTATATTTTTTTCCATCAAAAAATCTTTTAATTTATTTAATTAATTTCCATTTTTTTTTCAATCCACTGTGCGATGTTCATCTTTATCCATGAAAATTTTTTATTCAAAGTTCAGATCACTATCTTTATACCCTTCACCACCATAGGTGGAAAGGGTATTATAAGTTTGTGCTGATGTATGTAACGTATAGAAATACTTGTCTTAGACACACTCTTTAGTATACCAATATATCAGAATCACTTCCCGAGTCTCTTTAACATGTCATTCTGTCCGCCCGAATGGACGGCTGGCTGGACCACCATCTAAGCCATGTAATCCAAGTACAGTTCGCAATTCTAAAGATAATTTTATGAAATTTGGTACAGATAAGTTTTTTGATAGTGGAACCATGGTTATTGAAATTTGTCAAAATCGGTCAATTATTGATGGTACCTCCCATAGATCCCCATTCCCGAAATTAATATTTTGGCCACAAATATCAATATTTTTTTATGAAATTCAAAAAATACTGCTTATGTAATCCAAAATCATCGTACCAAATTTCGTTAAAATCGCTCCACATTAGACCATAGCTCCCATACAAACTCTTCGGTCAAAACGCACAAAATGAGACAAAAATCACTAAAACGCTAGTAAATCTAAAGATAATGGGAATTTTAAATTTATTTTTTGTATTTGTGTTTTTTTGTAACAACTGTAATCAATTATTCAACTTTCGAGATAATCGGTCCACATTTGACCCTAGCTCTCATATAAGTCCAAATGACGGAAATAGCTTCCATATATAAGCTTTTAGAAAATGTTTGTATGATAACAAAATTTAGCATATATTTGTCTTTTTACATGAAACAGAACACCTTTGATCTTAGCGGTGAAAGGTTTTCGTTCTTGACCGACTATAGCACTTTCTTACTTGTTTTTATACCCTTCACCACCATAGGTGGAAAGGGTATTATATGTTTGTGCTGATGTATGTAACGCATAGAAATATTTGTCATAGACCCACCTTTTAGTATACCAATAGGCTTAGAATCACTTTCTGAGTCGATTTAGCGATGTCCGTCCTTACGTCCGTCCGTCTGGCTGGCTGGCAGGACCCCCATGTAAACTCTGTAATCAAACTGCAGGTCGCAATTCTAAATATAATTTGATGAAATTTGGCACAGATTTTTTTGATAATGGGACCATGGCTATTGAAATTGGTCAAAATCGGTCCATTATTTATGGTACCTCCCATAGGTCCCACTTCCCGGAATTGATATATTGGCCACAAATATCAATATTTTTCATGAAATTTAAAAAAAATACTGCTTATATAAACTAAAATCACTGTACCAAATTTCTTTGAAATCGGTCCACATTTGACCATAGCTTCCATATAAACTCTTCTTTAAAAACGCACTAAATAAGACAAAAATCTTTAGAACGCTCGCAAATCTAAAGATAATTAGAATTTTGAGTTTATTTTTTGCATACATAAGTTTTGTAACAACTGTAATCAAATTGCCAAATTTCGAGATAATCGGTCCACATTTGACCCTAGCTCTCATATAAGTCCAAATGACGGAAACAGCTTAAATATATAAGTTTTGAGAAAATGTTTGTATGATGGCAAAATTTAGCAAATATTTGTCTTTATACAGGAAAAATAACACCTTTGACCGCCGTGGTATAGCAGGTTAGTCATCCGCCTAGCATACCAGAGGTCCCAAGTTCAATCCCTGTCAGACCCACTTGAAGAAAATTAATTTTCAAAAAAGCGGCGGTTCACCTCATAACTCAGTTAGCCACTGGTTATTGAGTATTAGGCTATGAAAAACTTCTCTAACTAATGCATTTGCCGTTCGGAGCCGGCGTTAAAACGTAGGTCCCTTT
Organism: Stomorhina lunata; assembly: GCA_933228675.1. NCBI lineage: Eukaryota > Metazoa > Arthropoda > Insecta > Diptera > Rhiniidae > Stomorhina > Stomorhina lunata. The sequence goes on along the minus strand of OW121742.1, from coordinate 32,346,670 downwards.
CAATGAGTCTGAAAATAGAATCGGATGCAGCTCATTGTCTGAGAGAAGTACCCCTTGTTCCAATTGGAATGTTGTCGGGGAATTATATATATAGACCTTAGGGGTGAAGGGTATTGTATTTTCGTTCTTGACCGACTATAGTACTTTCTTACTTCTTTTTATTTTTAATTTTTATATTTTTTCCATCAAAAAATCTATGAAGTTCTTGAATTTTTTTCACAAAATTTGTTTTTCAACAGTGGGTTGTATGTCCATCTTTAATCATGAACATCTTGTATTCAAAGTGAAGATCACAATTTTTAAATTACACTTTTTGAATTTGCCAGAGATATCTGTGATGATAATTGACTCATTGAACTAAGTCGAAATAGGTCACTGGTTTTTACTAAATATAAGACTATTTACGGAACTTAGGTTTTGAGTTACAGAATTTAAGGGAAAATTATTCTAACAACATTAAAATGTAAAATTTTTGTATAGAATAGCATTTGACCAAGAGTAAAATCTTATATCATGTCAAAATGAGCCACCCTAATATCCATTTGTTTATAATATAAAGTTTAAAAAATATACAAATTAATTCTACTTGGTTTTGAATGTATAAGTACAAATCTGCAAAAAGTCTGGCGCTTATACGGAAATACAAAACCGAACAATTATTCTCGAGTGTTTTTTTTTTTTTGTACTTAGTGCAACTTTTGTTCCTCTTGATTTAAAAAACGAGTATCTCGTAGACCTTTTGTCTGACTACAAATCTTTGTATAATTCCTCACCAATTCACGGTCAAGTACTTGAGCGCACTTATGTTATTATTAAAATTTAAAAAAAGAATTAAGTAGTTATTTTTTTTTTTTTTTTTTGTTTCTAAAGATATTTTGAATGACTTAACAAAATTTTAGCTTTAAAACTAGGTTCAATGAACTAAAATATGCATAATTTGTATAAAAAGGTTGAATTTGTTGTTATTTGACTAATAATAATAAAAAGTAAAATAACAAAATGTCAATACTTTAAAATTTGATTATAATTGACTTTAGCATTAGTTTGTTATAAAAATATAATTTAATTTGTACTCTTTTCTAAAATTATTTGCCAATAATATTCGGCTTAGGCTTATGTTTTACACGTTATCATCAGCTTTATGCAAAAAACGTTTTCGAGACCTTCGAAATTACAATATTTGCATATTTGTTACAACCCCTAAAATTTGCACAATATAATCCCCTTTTAAATTTTTGCAAAGGACTTAAATTTACATTAAATTATTGTAGATTTGTATTTACGCTTTATTATTTTGTAAATGCAAATAAATTAATAAATATTTTGCTAATAGAAGCAATAATATCAATGAAAACGAATTTATTTTATACAAATGCTAATTATATTAAAATTTAAATAACAATATATGTTCTTTATAAATACTAGAGCTTATTTGTATACTTGTTTATAAATCTAAGATTACCCATATAGCCAAAGTTTACTTACAGAAAATATATTCCTCGCAATTTAAAAATGTAAAATTCTTATGCAACTCTTTCTTTGATATCAGCCCTGGATTACTCCAGATTTCTTAACGAATTGGCTCGGCAGATCAGTATTGTCGAACCATAGAGACATACAAGGGAACTGCAGAACAGACAAGTCAACAAGACTTGGGACTACCTTACAAATTTCAGATGAATAAGAATTTATTGGCATGTAACTTACCTTTTGCAAGCTCCAACTGCTCGAAAATTTTCAACAGAGAAATTCTTAAAAAGAAAAAAATTCTAAGAAAATTATTATAATCAAAAATGTTTTACTGAAAAATTTTTATATTTAAAAACTTTCTACAGAAAAATTTCTATAACTAAAATGAAATGAAAAATATTTGTGTTTGCTTTTGTTCAGTTGATAATCTGAGCTTTTACCTATGATTTATAAACATAATTCTTAATGATTGTGTTGGTAAAATAAGTAATAATGTGAGGTTTTCGATCTGTCTAAAATCAGGGATACTCCTCCTGCAGAGATGGTCTAACCAACCATCGAAACGCGTCAAGGAAATGGTTATCCCACAAACATTTTTTTGTTTTATCATAAAAATGTATATTACATTAATGAATAAATATTCCAGATCGAGATCAAATGCAAATAACTTTCCTTTTTGAAAAATTTTTATAGTAAAAAATATTGTATAGAAATTTTTTTGGTAAAAAAATTTTTTATAAAAAATTTTTCTAAGGACCAAATTTTCCAGAACAAATATTTTAATAAATAAAAATTTATTTAATACAAACTTGTCTATAGAAATTTTTTAAATTAAAAAATTTTCTACAGAAGAATTTTTATAATGAATAATTTTCCATAGATTTTTTATAAAGAATTTTCGGTATAAAAATTTTTTATATAATTTTTTTATAGAAAATATTTTGTAAACAAAAATTTTATAGAAAATTTTCAGTAAAAAATTTTTTATAGAAAATTTTTGGTAAGAAAATTTTTTATAGAAAATTTTCGGCATAAAAATTGTTTGTAGAAAATTTTCGGTATACAAATTTTTTATATAAAATTATTGGTATACCAATTTTCTATACAAAATTTTTGGAATAAAATTTTTTTATACAAAATTTTCTATAAATTTTTTTTTATAGAAAATTTTTGTTAAAAAAAAATTTATAGGAAAAAATTTTCGGTATAAATTTTTTATTTTGTAGAAAATTTTCAGTATGAAAGTTTTTTTTTAAATTTTCGGAATAAAATTTTTTATAGAAAATTGTCTATACAAATTTTTTATAAAAAATTTTTTGGAATAAAAATTTTTTATAGAAAATTTTTGCTAAAAACAAATTTTGTATAGGAAATTTTCGGTATAAAAATTTTTTATGAAAAATTTTTGGTATAAAAATTTTTTATATTAAATTTTCGATATAAAAATTTTTAAAACAAAATTAACGAAATAAAATTTTTTTATACAACATTTTCTGTAAAAAATTTTTTGTAGAAAATTTTGGTAAAAAAAAATTTTATAGGAAAGTTTCGGTATAAAAATTTTTTATAGAGAATTTTCAGTATAAAAGTTTTTTTGTAGAAAATTTTCGCTAAAAAAAATTTGTATAGGAAATTTTTGGTATAAAAATTTTGTAGAGGAAATTTTCGGTATAAACATTTTTTATGGAAAATTTTTGTCAAAAAATTTTTTTATAGAAAATTTTCAGTATAAAAATTTTTTATATAAAATTTTTGGTATAAAAATATTTTATACCAAATTTTCGGAATAAAATTTTTTTATACAAAATTTTCTATAAAAAAATTTTTATAGAAAATTTATGTTAAAAAAACAAAATCATATAAATTTTCAGTATTAATTTTTTTTGTAGAAAATTTTGGGTATAAAAGTTTTTTATAAAAAATTTTCGAAATAAACATATTTTATAGGAAATTGTTTGCAAAAAAAATTTTTATAGAAAATTTTTGCTAAAAAAATTTTGTATAGAATTTTTTATGCAAAATTTTAGGCAAAAAAATTTTTATGAAAAAATTTTCTGAATAAAATTTTTTATACAAAATTTTCTTTAAAAAAATTTTCTTTAGAAAATTTTTGTTAAAAATTTTTTTATAGGATATTTTCGGTATAAAAATTTTTTATAGAAAATTTTTGGTATAAAAGCTTTTATAAAAATTTTTCGAAATAAAATTTTTTATAGAAAATTGTCTATAAAAATTTTTTATAGAAAATTTTAGCTAAAAAAACATTTTGTATAGGAAATTTTCGGTATGAAAATTATTTATAGAAAATTTTCGGCAAAAAAAGTTTTTATAGAAAATTTTGTTATATAAAATTTTCGCTAAAAAAATTTTTTATACAAAATTTTAGGAATAAAATTTTTTCTATAAAATTTTCTTTAAAAAATTTTTTATTAAAACTTTCTATAAAAATTTTTTATAGCAAATTTTTGTTAAAAAAAAAAAATTATAGTAAAGTTTTGGTATAAAATTTTTTTTATGGAAAATTTTCAGTATAGAATTTTTTTGTAGAAAATTTTCGGTATAATAGTTTTTTATAAAAAATTTTCTGAATAAAAGTTTTTTATTGAAAATTGTCTACAAAAAACTATTTATAGAAAAGTTTTGCTAAAAATATTTTGCATAGGAAATTTTCGGTATAAAAATTTTTAATGGAAAATTTTCGGCAAAAAAATATTTTATAGAAAATTTTCGTCAAAAAAATTTTTTATAGAAAATTATTGGTATAAAAATTTTTTATAAAAAATTTTCAGTAAAAACATTTTTTATAAAATATTTTCGGTATAAAAATTTTTTATAAAAAATTGTCGGTATAAAAATTTTTTATAAAAAATTTTCGGTATAAAAATTTTTTATAAAAAATTGTCGGTATAAAAATTTTTTATAAAAAACTTTCGGTATAAAAATTTTTTATAAAAAAATTTCGGATAACAAATTTTTATAAAAAATTTTCGGATACAAAATTTTTATAAAAAATTTTTATAGAAAATTTTTGAAATACAATTTTTTTATTGTATAAAAATTTTTTTATCCGAAAATTTTTTATAAAAATTTGTTAACTGAAAATTTTTTATAAAAAATTTTCAGTATAATATTTTTTTTATAAAAAATTTTATAGAAAATTATTGCTGTAAAATTTTTTTATAAAAAATTTTCGGTAAAAACATTTTTTATAAAATATTTTCAGTATAAAAATTTTTTATAAAAAATTGTCGGTATAAAAATTTTTTATAAAAAATTGTCGGTATAAAAATTTTTTATAAAAAATTTTCGGTATAAAAATTTTTTATAAAAAATTTTCGGTATAAAAATTTTTTATAAAAAAAATTTCGGATAACAAATTTTTATAAAAAATTTTCGGATACAAAATTTTCATAAAAAATTTTTATAGAAAATTTTTGGAATACAATTTTTTTAGAAAATTTTCGCTATAAAATTTTTTCATTGTATAAAAATTTTTTTATCCGAAAATTTTTTATAAAAATTATTTTATAGGAAATTTTCGGTATAAAAATATTTTATAGAAAATTTTCAGCAAAAAATTTTTTATAGAAAATATTTGGTATAAAAATTTTTTATATAAAATTTTCGGTATAAAAATTTTTTATACAAAATTTTGGGAATAAAATTTTTTTATACCAAATTTTCTATAAAAAAGTTTATGGAAAATTTTCAGTAAAAATTTTTTTGTAGAAAATTTTCGGTATAATAGTTTTTTATAAAAAATTTTCGGAATAAATGTTTTTTTATCGAAAATTGTCTACAAAAATTTTTTTATAGAAAATTTTTGCTAAAAATATTTTGTCTAGGAAATTTTCGGTATAAAAATTTTTAATGGAAAATTTTCGGCAAAAAAAATTTTTATAGAAAATTTTCGTCAAAAAAAATTTTTATAGAAAATTATAGGTATAAAAATTTTTAAAAAAAAATTTTCGTTAAAAACATTTTTTATAAAAAATTTTCGGTATAAAAATTTTTTATAAAAAATTTTCGGTATACAAATTTTTTATAAAAAATTTTCGGTATAAAAATTTTTTATAAAAAATTTTCGGTATAAAAGTTTTTTATAAAAAATTTTCGGTATACAAATTTTTTATAAAAAATTTTCGGTATAAAAATTTTTTATAAAAAATTTTCGGATAACAAATTTTTATAAAAAATTTTCGGATAACAAATTTTTATAAAAAATATTCGGATACAACATTTTTATAGAAAATTTTTGGAATACAATTTTTTTAGAAAATTTTCGCTATAAAAATTTTTCATTGTATGTTTATCTGAAAATTTTTTATAAAAAATTTTCGGATAACAAATTTTTATAAAAAATTTTCGGATAACAAATTTTTATAAAAAATTTTCGGATAAAAAGTTTTTATTAAAAAAATTTTATAGAAAATTTTTGGAATACAATTTTTTTTAGAAAATTTTCACTATAAAAATTCTTCATTTATGTAGATAGAAAAATTTTTATATTAAAAAATTTTCTACAGAAGAATTTTTGTAATGAAAAAATTTTCGATAGAAAAATTTTCTATGTAAAAATAAAAATGTTCTAAAGACAAAATTTTTGTAATTAAAAACTTTGTAGAAAACAATTTAAAAGGAAAATTTTTACAGAAATTTTTTTGTTAGAAAAAATTGTCTATAGAAAACATTTTAGAATGATAAATTCTCTATAGAAAATTTTTCATCATTATATTTAATAATATTTACAATGAAACATTTTATACAGAAAATTTTTCTATAGTAAATTTTTTCCATTAAAAAATTTTGTATAGAAAAATTTTTGTTATGAAAAAATTTCTTTAGACACATTTTTATAATGAAAAAAATTCTGTAGATGAAAAGCTTTCTATACATCAATGTTTATAATTTTTTATAATGAAAAATTTTCTCGATGCAAATTTTTAGAATTAAAAATTTCCCATAGAAAAATTTGGTATAAATAAATTTTTTATGGAATAATTATCTTTTTGCGAATTTGGAAAAATATTTGGATGATACAAAATTTAGCAAATATATTTATGTCTCAAAATACCGGAAAACAATTTTCAATTATTTGACTATCAGTTCATATTTGACTTCAGTTATGTAGAGTATTATATGTACAGGCTTAACCAATTGTAAAGATTTCATACTTAACATTTATGAACCTCTCATATAATTATAAATATAGAGTTTAAACGAATTCTTTAATACTTTTTGGATATTTAGTTCATATAATGTTTGGACTTTACCCTATTTCTTATATAAAATATCTAGTTTCATATTCTCTTATAAATCTGCAAATTTTAATGACTACTCAAAATTTTTTAAATCATAAATTTTATTTTTATATCTAACAAAAATTTCTTTTGTTTATTTTTCATAAATTTTATAAAGCTATTAAAATTTCGGTTATTCCCAAAACATCAACTTATTGTATTGTACTTTGTTTTCCCCCTCATTCACTTAAGTTGGTTCAAAATCATAAATCTCTCTTGAAAATCAGTTATTGTTTAAAAAAAAACAAATCGTTAAAAACACACAAAATGTTATCATTTCAATTTATTTCCCTCATTCCCATAATGACGCAATTTTCATATGGAAACATTTTCAAAACTTTAGTCTTTAGTCATATAAGTTCCACCCCTTAAATAAGTCAGGGGGTAAAATTTTGGAATGTTAAAAAAAGAATAACAACAATAAGTTGCGAATTTTTTTTTTTTGCAATATTATTAACATGATAATAGTTTTTCAAACAAATCAAATAGAAAGACAATTGTAGTATATACGAGTATGTTAACTTTTCTATTTGCGAACTATTCAATTCAATTTTGAATTAGATTTGTGTGGAGTGGTTTTGCGAATTTTTCATTTGTTAAAATTTTGTGAGGTTATAAATTTTATTTTCAATGACTAGAGCTCTAAAAGTAGTAGTAGTGGAAAAACAATGGGAAATTATTTTGTAGATAGAAATAAAATATTTATTTGTTAACAATAAATGTCAAATTTTCAATTGTGGTAAATACTCAATATTAATATTTTATTATAAGTGAAAATTATTTAAGGACTTAGTAAGGCTGTCCTATATTCAGAGGAATAAGGGAAGCTTCAAAAGTCTATGTTAAACATCTTTAAAACTAATAAAATTTCACAATTCTATTAATTTTCCTATTCCTTTCTTGTTGGTGTTGCCATGGATATTTGTTTAATTTCCAAATTCATGGTTCACCCTTATTATGAACTCATTTATGAATTTATAACGCTTTTGATTTACTATACAATTTAACAAATATGTACTCAACAATAACAAAAACTTTTAGAAATAAATATTTCCAGTCATTTCATATATCCACATCCTTTGTAATAAAATATTCTTTTGATTGTTTATGCGTATGTGCAAACTTTGTTTATGACAAATGCGAAAATAACTTCTAAAACAATTTATGTTCATGAATTAAAAATTATTTGAAACACCATAAATGACAATAACTTTATTATGTTAATAGTTTGCAATAAAATAATAATAACAAGACTCTACTAGATTTGGTTAAGACCGACTATAATATACCCTTCAACACGGAGTGCAACTGAGTACTAACTTTTAATAAATTTAAGGGATTTTTAAATTAACATAATTTTCGTTATCATACAAAAATTTTTTCAATACATAGGCATTTTTGAAAGTGAAAATTATAAAGTCAAATGTGTACATCGTCACCTGAAATGCAAAAGGGCGCAATTTATATAAAAATTAAAGTTTGTATTGTAGTTAAGCCATTTGGTTTCAGAAAATATTCAGCTTGTAGTTAAGCCCTTTTGTTTTTTCGCAATTACTTAAAAATGATCAGTTTTTTTTTATCATCTATATTCTCAGATATGTCTTTGTTATTGCATTGTTGACCAAATTTCAAAATTTGGAATTAAAATTTCATTTAGTTTAAAAGTTATGATGTTTTTTTGCTTATCATGTAAAAAATTATTATCCGAGACTAAGATTTTTAAAAGGCTATAAGTTAGCTTCCCGACCATTCGTAAATACCACGATCATTAATAAAGCTTGTGAAAATAAATATTCAACTCATTCTGTTGGAATTTCGAGAGAACAAAGAAATTTAATCTCGAACATTGTTGCCACGACACTACTATTTTTGTAAACATTGGGAATATTTTTCAAAACAGAAATAAATTCTAATATTAAACAATTTAAAACTTTTATATTATTTAGATATTTTCGATCCAAAAAATTGTCTATAGAAAAATTAAAAAAAAAAAATTTCTATAGAAAAATTTTTGATAAAAAGAAGGAAAATGAAAACCGAACATTTTTTGTGTTTTGTTCAGTCGATAATCTACGCTTTTACTTATGGTTTATGAACATAATTCTTAAAGGTTTTGTTTGTAAAATAAGTAATAATGCGAGGTTTTCGACCTGTCTAAATTGTGGTTACTACTTGTGAAGAGATGGCCTAACCAACCATCGATACACGTCGAGGAATTTTGGCTTCTCCGCAAAAATTTTTTGAAGAAGGAAAATGAAAACTGAAAATTGTTTGTGTTTTGTTCAGTCGATAATCTACGCTTTTACTTATGGTTTATGAACATAATTCTTAAAGGTTTTGTTTTTAAAATAAGTAATAATGCGAGGTTTTCGATCTGTCTAAATTGGGGATACTCCTCCTGAAGAGATGGCCTAACCAACCACCGAAACGCGTCGAGGAATTTTGGCTTCTCCGCAAACATGTTTTGGATTTTTATCAACAAATTGGTCTGTTACATTAAGAAATAAATGCAAGAGATTTGGTATCAAATGCGAATACTCTTTCTTTTTGAATAATAGTTACATCCCAACTATTTTGTTATTTTTTAGATAAAAAATTTTCTCTAGAAAAACTTTTGATAAAAAAAATTCCTATAGAAAAATTTTTGATAAAAAAATTCCCCTAATAAAATTTTTGATAAAAAAATTTTCTATAGAAAAATTTATGCTAAAAAATTTTCTATAGAAAAATTTTTGCTAAAAAATTTTCCATTGAAAAATTTTTAATAAAAAAAATTTTCTATAGAAAAATTTTTTATAAAAAATTTTTCTACAGAAAAATTTTTGCTAAAAAATTTTTTATTGAAAAATTTTTAATAAAAATGTTTTCAAAAGAACAATTTTTGATAAAAAGTTTTCTATAGAAAAATTGTTGATAAAAAAATTTTCTATAGATAAATTATTGATAAACAAAATTTTCTATAGAAAAGTTTTTGCTAATAAATTTTCTATAGAAAAATTTTTGATAAAAAAATTTTCTATAGAAAATTTTTTGATAAAAAAAATTTTCTATAGAAAAATTTTTGATAAAAAAATTTTCTATAGAAAAATTTTTAATAAAAAATTTTCTATAGAAAAATTTATGCTAAAAAATTTTCTATAGAAAAATTTTTGCTAAAAAATTTTTTATTGAAAAATTTTTAATAAAAATGTTTTCAAAAGAACAATTTTTGATAAAAAGTTTTCTATAGAAAAAATTTTGATAAAAAAATTTTCTATAGAAAAATTTTTGATAGAAAAATTTTTGATAAAAAAGTTTTCTATAGAAAAATTTTTGATAAAAAAATTTTCTATAGAAAAATTTTTGATAAAAAAATTTTCTATAGAAAAATTTTTGATAAAAAATTTTCTATAGAAAAATTTTTGATAAAAAAATTTTCTATAGAAAAATTTTTGATAAAAAAATTTTCTGTAGAAAAATTTTTGATAAAAAAATTTTCTGTAGAAAAATTTTTGATAAAAAAATTTTCTATAGAAAAATTTTTGATAAAAAAATTTTCTATAGAAAATTTTTTTATCAAAAATTTTTCTATAGAAATATTTTTGATAAAAAAATTTTCTATAGAAAAATTTTTGATAAAAAAATTTTCTATATAAAAATTGTATAAGAATTTTCTATAGAAAAGTTATTGATAAAAAATTTGCTATAGAAAAATTTTTGATAAAAAAAAAATCTAGAGAAAAATTTTTGATAAAAAAAATTTCTATAGAAAAATTTTTGATAAAAAATTTTCTATAGAAAAATTTTTGATAAAAAAAATTCTAAATAAAAATTTTATAAGAATTTTCTACATAAAAATTATTGATAAAAAATATGCTATAGAAAAATTTTTGATAAAAAAATTTTCTATAGAAAAATTTTTGATAAAAAAATTTTCTATAGAAATATTTTTGATAAAAAAATTTTCTATAGAAAAATTTTTGATAAAAAAATTTTCTATATAAAAATTGTATAAGAATTTTTTATAGAAAAGTTATTGATAAAAAATTTGCTATAGAAAAACTTTTGATAAAAAAAAAATCTATAAAAAAAATTTCTATAGAAAAATTTTTGATAAAAAATTTTCTATAAAAAAATTTTTTATAAAAAAAATTCTAAATAAAAATTTTATAAGAATTTTCTACATAAAAATTATTGATAAAAAATTTGCTATAGAAAAATTTTTGATAAAAAAAAATCTATAGAAACATTTCAAATAAAAAAATTTTCTATACAAAAATTTTTGATAAAAAATTTTTCTATAGGAAAATTTTTGATAAAAAAAAATAAATAGAAGAAGATTTTATAAAAATATTTTAAAAAATTGGGTAAAAGACTTTTTATACCCTTCACCACCATAGGTGGAAAGTTTGTGCTGATGCTTGTAACGCATAGAAATATTTGTCTTAGACCCATCTTTTAGTATACCAATAAGCTTGGAATCACTTTCTGAGTCGATTTAGCGATGTCCGTCCGTCTGGCTGGCTGGCTGGACCCCATGTAAACCTTGTAATCAAACTACAGGTCGCAATTTTCAAGATAATTTGATGAAATTTGCCACAGATCATTTTTTTGATAATGGGATCATGGCTATTGAAATTCGTCAAAATCATAGATTCCACTTCCCGGAATTGACATATTGGTCACAGATATAAATATTTTTTCATGAAATTTAAAACAAATACTGCTTATGTAAACCTAAATCACTGTATCAAATTTCATTGAAATCGGTTCACATATGATCATAGCTCCCATACAAACTCATCACAACGCACTAAATGATACAAATATTACTAAAACGCTCATAAATCTGAAAATAATGATAATTTTAAGTATATTTTTTGCATACACAATTGACCCTAGGCCTTATATAAGTCAAAAATACAGAAGTCTTAAGAAAATGTTTGTATTTTGACAAAATTTAGGAAATATTTGTCTAAATACACAAAAAAGAACACCTTTGACCTTAGTGGTGAAGGGTATCGTATGGTCGGGCTTGACCGACTATAGCACTTTCTTACTTGTTTTATGTTAAACATAAATATACGTTTTATATTGAGTCATAGAACGTATAGTTATCCTTTAAGTTGACAATTTTAGTGCCCTTGCCTGAGCTGGTGTATACAAAATCTAATTGTTGTATAAAAATAATTCTTTGGCGGTTAGTTTTACTAATTTCAGCTAAGATTTCAGGCCAACGACTAGTTATGTACTATCATAAATTAACTATTCTGCGTTTTGCCTATAGTACTATTGAGGCAGGATTTGATTTAAAGTCTGTGTTATATTTAACTTAAGTACATAAGTCATGTAATATACAGATGAGAAACTAAAGCTCAAAAAGCTGAGGTGGATATATTAAACTGTTTCTCCGTACCTGCGATTTGATTTCGAAGATAAAATTGTTTGTTATAAAATATATATCATAAAAATCTATCAGTTTTAGTTTTTCATATAGAAAATTTATACCCATTAAAAATTGAACTATAGTAATATTTTGTTCCATCCAAAACTAATCACATTATCTTCCAACAGTCATCTTTATGACTATGTGCACCAATCTGCTCAAGTGTATATTCTTCTTACGATTAGTCACAAGACCATTTTCTTTGACAACCCTTCGATGTTCACTTCCCTATAAAATTTTTATTTATTTTAAGGATTTTTTATGATTTTGCTCTTTTATGTTTTTCTTAAGCTTCTGGAGCTTAAACATTAACACTTCATCATTTGCCATGACATAATGAATTAGGACATGGCCGACGGGTTGATCTTTATTGTTTTGTTTGTTAAAACATAAAATCATAAATAATAATAAAAATACAAAGTTCATTGATTAACCATAAAACAATTTGAAAAATCAATGATTTTTATTATTATTTATAATGATGTTGTTTTCTGTAAACGGAGAGAGAGAGCGACTGATACTTGGGAAACAAGGACATCATCAGTAAACAATATTGGTTCGTTGTGATGCTTGAAGTTGTGGTGGTGGAAGAAGAGTTTTAATTCAATGATTATTTCTAGTTCATAGAGTTTTTCGGTTTTTATGGAAAAGAAAACAAATAGAAAAACATTTAAGCAAACAACAAGGACATCATCAGTAACAAGCATCGACACCAACAGCAAATGGAAAAATCCAAAAATACACACTCATACATAATAATAAGTAATAAATGAATGAAAAATGTCAAAAGTTTTCACACTTGTACACAAATCATTTAATAATAAAACCCATAACAACAGCAGCAACAACTTCCATAACAGAATGAGGAAAAAAAGGACTCGAACAACAAAACTGTATCCAGTCAATCGTTCACCAAAATTGTAAAATAAATAGATGAAAACACTTATGCAAATATATTAAAGAGTATCGACAACTTCTTCATAAGAAAATTTTAGACCTAAAACAAGGGACTTTAAAATGTCCCTATAATATTTTCTTAATATTTACCATTCCCTACTAAAGAAATATAATAATTTCAAATATCAAAGAAAAGATCTTTGGAAAGTAGTTCTTACAAAAACCAGGTCCATATAGAGAAATGGAATTCTGCATTTTTATGTTAAAAAATGTAGTTTAATTTTTCTGAAACCCCCTAATATATTTCCTAACATCCATATCTAGACAGACATATTAAAACAAACAGGATATAAACAATAACTTAACTTATACACACACAATCATATATGAAACATTTAAACATTTTCTGAATACAAACCATATTATGGTTAAATTTATAAACAATTCACACACATAGAAGAACAGCAGTTATTTTTTTTATGTACATGAAACTGTGGAACCAGAATATTCCTTCATTCATTCATTCCATTGGAGCATTGACTATTGAATTGTAACAAATTGATTGTCATAAAAATATATTTATTTATTGTTTTATCATATCAAACGATGACGACCGAATATGATTTGTTATTATTAAAAAAAAGTATATTTAGACAAACAAAGACGACAACTAAAGCATAATTAGATAAAGACGACATAAGAATACCCTAAGACACATACATATAAAGAAACGTTGAAGAAAGAAAAATATTTTTACTGAAAAGCTGAAATCAGAACAACATTACTATAGGAAAGTGGACGCAAGGGCAAAATTTCTAAACGACAGGATAACATTTCTACAGAAAAGTGGACGATAGGACAACATTTCTATATAAAAGTGGACGGTAGGACAACATTTCTATAGAAGAGTGGACGATAGGACAACATTTCTATAGAAAAGTGGACGAAAAGACAACATTTCTATAGAAAAGTTTACTAAAGGACAACATTTCTTTAGGAAAGTGGACGACAGGACAACATTTCTTTAGGAAAGTGGACGACAGGACATTTCTAAAGAAAAGTGGAAGAAAAGACAACATTTCTACAGAAAAGTTTACTAAAGGACAACATTTCTTTAGGAAAGTGGACGACAGGACAACATTTCTATAGAAAAGTGGACGAAAGGGTAACATTTCTATAGAAAAGTTGACGACAGGACAACATTTCTATAGAAAAGTGGACGAAAAGACAACATTTTTATGGAATAGTGGAGGATATTACAATATTTTTATAAAAAACTGGACCAACATTTCTGTAGAAAAGTGGACGATAAGAAAACATTTCTATAAAAAAAAGACAATAGGACAACATTTGTTTAGAAAAGTGACGAAAGGACAATATTTCTATAGAAAAGTATACGATAGGACAACATTTCTATAGAAAAGTGGACGATAGGACAATATTTCTATAGAAAAGTGGACGATAGGACAACATTTCTATAGAAAAGTAGACGATAGGACAACATTTCTATAGAAAAGTGGACGATAGGACAACATTTCTATAGAAATGTGGACGATAGAACAACATTTCTATAGAAAAGTGGACGATAGGATAACATTTCTATAGAAAAGTGGACGATAGGATAACATTTCTATAGAAAAGTGGACGACAGGAAGAGTGGACGATAGGACAATATTTCTATAAACAAAATAGATGATATGACAACATTTCAATAGAATAATTAACAATCGGACATTTCTACAGAAAAAAGGACGATGGGACAACATTTCTACAAAAAAGGGGACGATAGGACAAAATTTTTAAAGAAAAGTGGACGACAGGGCAACATATCTAAAGAAAAATGGACGACAGGACAACATTTTTAAAGAAAAGTGGACGACAGGACAACATTTCTAAAGAAAAGTGAACGAAAAGACAACATTTCTATAGAAAAGTGGACTAAAGGACACCATAGAAAAGTGGAAGACAAGACAATATTTCTATTAAGAAGGGGAAGACAACGCTTGCATAAAAAAGTGGACGATACTTCAACATTTCTATGGAAATGTGCACGACAGCTTAACATTTTTATACAATAATGGACATCAGGATAACATTTCTATAGAACAGTGGCTGACAGGAAAATATGACTAGAGGAAAGTGGACGACAGGACAACATTTCTATAGAAAAGTGGACGACAGTACCAAATTTCTATAGAAAAGTGGACGACAGTACCAAATTTCTATAGAAAAGTGAACGACAGTACCAAATTTCTATAGAAAAGTAGACGACAGTACCAAATTTCTATAGAAAAGTGGACGACAGGACAACATTCCTATAAAAAGGTGGACGACAAGATAATATTTCTATAGAAAAGTGGACGACAGGATAATATTTCCATAGAAAAGTAGACGACATTGGACATTTGTTAGTGGGAAAACGTTCCATATATTAGACAAAAACGGCATACATAGCATAATTTTACGAATGATTTACTTTATAAATGGAAATTAAAGTATCATGTGCATGAATTAATAAAAAAATCTAAAAAAGTACTGATTTCATGCAATAACATTGACAATCAGATAAAAGTTTAGTATCTTAAAATCTTACACACAGATTCAATCCTAAGTCAAGGGGTGCTTTTCTGCATCAAAATAGACAACTAACCATTTTCTATGCATTAGCGATAAATATACAGATATCACGTTACATATGACTTAACAAAACTTATTGCACCACTTTTTCTTTTCATTGTCATACGAGACAATGTGAGATTTTCCATTGAAATCTAGAAAGACGATCCCATTATTTATTTTAAGTTAAGAGTGTGTCTATCTTAATCGCATCATTTTCATCGTAATCATTATTTGTAGTTTAAGGACATTTTTCTATTTTACTCCTTGTGTCCTGTTAACATTGATGTAGATAATAAAAAATAATGTTAGAAGTTTAAGGTCGTAAATAAATTTATTTAATATGAAAATCCTCCCTTAGTCTTGGGGGTATCTTTTTTTTTTGATTAAGTATTTATTTGAATCCATTTTGAAGATGTTTTATTTCTCATCAAGTGATTAATTTTGAAAACTTTATAATGATATATAAAAAGACAAAAGTATTAAAATGAGCCTATAAAAAATGTTTAATTTAAAAAACAAACATTTCTGAGAATTGGCTATTGTCAAAAAAAAAAAATTTTTCATTTTAAATCATAACTTATCAAATCAAAAATTACAAACTAGAAAATTTGTATCAAAATTTTGCTCACAAAATGAGCAAAGTTGAAGGTGGTAAAAGTTTTCAAAAGAAAAGCGGTGGGAAAAGTTTTCTAAAGGAAAGTTTTCTATTGAAAACTCTCGTCAACTTTTTTATAGAAAATTGAGAAAAAAAAATTGACGATGGAAAAGTTGACGAAGGGAAGACTTTCCTATAGAAAAGTTGACGATTTGAAGAGTTCTTTATAGAAAAGTTGATGAAGGGAAGAGTTTTCTATAGAAAAGTTGACAATGGGAAGAGTTTTCTATAGAAAAGTTGACGATGGGAAGAGTTTTCTATAGAAAACTAGACGATGGGAAGAGTTTACTATAGAAAGGTTGACGATGGGAAGAGTTTTCTATAGAAAAGTTGATGATGGGATGAGTTTTCTATAGAAAAGTTGACGATGGGAAGAGTTTTCTATAGAAAAGTTGACGATGGGAAGAGTTTTCTATAGAAAAGTTGACGATGGGAAGAGTTTTCTATAGAAAAGTTGACGATGGGAAGAGTTTTCTATAGAAAAGTTGACGATGGGAAGAGTTTTCTATAGAAAAGTTGACGATGGGAACGGCTTTCTATAGAATAGTTGACGATCAGATGAGTTCTATTGATGAGTTCTTTCTACAGAAAAGTTGACGATAGGAAGACATTTCTATACAAAAGTTGAAGATAGGAAAACATTTCTATGGAAAAGTTGACGAAAGGAAGACGTTTCTATAGAAAAGTAGACGATGGGAAGAGTTTTCTATAGAAAAGTTGACAATGGGAAGAGTTTTCTATAGAAAAGTTGACGATGGGAAGAGTTTTCTATAAAAAAGTTGGCGATGGGAAGAGTTTTCTATAGAAAAGTTAACGATGAGAAGAGTTTTCCATAGAAAAGTTGACGATGGGAAGAGTTTTCTATAGAAAAGTTGACGATGGTGTTTTCTATAGAAAAGTTGACGATGGGAAGAGTTTTCTATAGAAAAGTTGACGATGGGAAGAGTTTTCAATAGAAAAGTTGACGATGGAAAGAGTCTTCTATAGAAAGGTTGACAATGGGAAGAGTTTTCTATAGAAAAGTTGACAATGGGAAGAGTTTTCTATAGAAAATTTGACGACGGGAAGAGTTTTCTATAGAAAAGTTGACGACGGGAACAGTTTTCCATTGAAAAGTTGATGATGGGAAGAGTTTTCTATAGAAACTTTAACGATGGGAAGAGGTTTCTATAGAAAACTTGATGATGGGAACAGTTTTCTATAGAAAACTTGACGATAGGAAAAGTTTTCTATAGAAAAGTTGACAATGGGAAGAGTTTTCTATAGAAAAGTTGACAATGGGAAGAGTTTTCTATAGAGAAGTTGACAATGGGAAGAGTTTTCTAGAGAAAAGTTGACAATGGGAAGAGTTTTCTATAGAAAAGTTGGCGATGGGAAGAGTTTTCTATAGAAAAGTTAACGATGGGAAGAGTTTTCCATAGAAAAGTTGACGATGGGAAGAGTTTTCTATAGAAAAGTTGACGATGGTGTTTTCTATAGAAAAGTTGACGATGGGAAGAGTTTTCTATAGAAAAGTTGACGATGGGAAGAGTTTTCAATAGAAAAGTTGACGATGGAAAGAGTCTTCTATAGAAAGGTTGACAATGGGAAGAGTTTTCTATAGAAAAGTTGACAATGGGAAGAGTTTTCTATAGAAAATTTGACGACGGGAAGAGTTTTCTATAGAAAAGTTGACGACGGGAACAGTTTTCCATTGAAAAGTTGATGATGGGAAGAGTTTTCTATAGAAACTTTAACGATGGGAAGAGGTTTCTATAGAAAACTTGATGATGGGAACAGTTTTCTATAGAAAACTTGACGATAGGAAAAGTTTTCTATAGAAAAGTTGACAATGGGAAGAGTTTTCTATAGAAAAGTTGACAATGGGAAGAGTTTTCTATAGAGAAGTTGACAATGGGAAGAGTTTTCTAGAGAAAAGTTGACAATGGGAAGAGTTTTCTATAGAAAAGTTGTCTGTAGCAAAAGGTAGTCGGTAGGAAAAGTTTTCTATAGAAAAGTTGTCGGTGGGTAAAGGTTCCTATAGAAATGTTGTTAGTAGGAAAAATTGTCTATAGAAAAGTTGTCGATAGGAAACATTTTCTATAGAAAAGTTGTCGGTAGGAAATGTTTTCTATAGAAAAGTTGTCGGTAGGAAAAGTTTTCTATAGAAAAGTTGTCGGTAGGAAAAGTTTTCTATAGAAAAGTTGTCGGTAGGAAAAGTTTTCTAAAGAAAGTTGACATAGCAAAAGCTTTTATTTATTCAGACCAAAAATCGTTGTCTTCTTTTAACCTGAAACGAAACTTAATACGCATTTAATTCAGTAAATATGAGTCAAATTGAATTGTAACAGGAAAAAAAGTGGCATAATAGCGACACCCTTGAAGTACTCGTTTTGCTTTGATTTCTTTGCAGCAGCTGATGAAATTCCCATATTAATAATTAAGAGTCATTCTTTGCTGTATTGGGTTGTAATACAGTCATAGACAGGAAATTTTAAGTGAAAGGAAAAAATAATCTCCATTCCGTATATTTGCATATTAGACATCAATATTTATTTAAGTTTGGTTAACAATGATGGAATAACATGCAGCTGCAGGTTTATCTATAGAAAATTACAACAAATGACTAAAGTAATTAAAGGTTCTAACAAGGAGTCGTTGATAGTAAAAGTAGAACAGGTGGTTATGGCTAAGGGAGCGGGCGATTAAAGGGGATGAACAACATTATTTCAGGAGCTAATAAAAATTTATTTAATTTGAAGTATTTAAGTTAAAATCCACTTAAAATTTTTCATAATTATTATTTATACAAAAATAAACCCATTTATCTCATTGATTTAAATAATAAAAATTTAATCAAGAAAATTAATTTCCAACCACAAACATTGATGCCAGTTAGTGAACAGCAGATAATTTTAATGATTCAAATACTTAAACAAATAAATAAAAATATATTTATTTTAAAAATATAAATAATAGTATTATTTTTAAATTGACACGTCTAGAGTTGATAGAGTTTGCATTTGAAATTGCCCCAATGTATGTGTTTATTCAAATTTACTAGAACAAATACATGCGTATGTTCACGACAATATGTATTAAATTTAATTTATTTAATTAAAATAATAAAATATAATACCACAAGTATACAATATACAACAGCATTATTAATTGCTATTTAACACGTTTTGACAAATAGCAACATTTTTACATTACCTCCATGAAAAATTTTCAATACAGTTTAAAGATAAAGTTCGTTGAATTTCATTTTTATTAATTTAATTAAACGGTGTATCAATAAAATAATAAATTAATAAAAACAACAAGTAAATGTTCAGTAACTAAATTATTAAATTACATTATTATTTTTCGAAATCAATAGGAAATTGTATGAAAAAGTACGAAAAAATATCTCCACATTTCCATTTTAATCAAAAAGTTAACGACAAGATAACATTTCTTTAGAAAAGTTGACGTTAGGACAACATTTCTATAGAAAAGTTGACGACAGGACATCACTTCTATAGAAAAGTTGACGACAGGACTACATTTCCATAGAAAAGGTGACGATAGGGCAACATTTCTATAGAAAAGTTGACGACGGGACAACATTTCTATAGAAAAGTTGACGACAGGACACGATTTCTATAGAAAAGTTGACGACAGGACAACATTTCTGTAGAAAAGTTGACGACAAGACATCATTTCTATAGAAAAGTTGACGACAGGACAACATTACTATAGAAAAGTTGACGACAGGACAACATTTCTATGGAAAAGTTGACAGCAGGACAACATTTCTACAGAAAAGTTGACGGCAGGACAACATTTCTATAGAAAAGTTGACAACATTTCTATAGAAAATTTGACAATATTTCTATAGAAAAGTTGACATAATTTCTATAGAAAAGTTGACAACATTCCTATAGAAAAGTTGACAGCATTTCTATAGAAAAATTGATAACATTTCTATAGAAAAATTTATAACATTTCTATAGAAAAGTTGACGACGGGACACCATTTCTGTAGAAAAGTTGACGACAGGACAACAGTTCTATAGAAAAGTTGATGACAGGCCAACATTTCTATAGAAAAGTTGACGATAGGACAACATTTCTATAGAACAGTTGACTACAGGACAACATTTCTATAGAAGTGATGACTATAAGACAACACTTCTGTAGAAGTGATGACTATAGGACAACACTTCTATAGAAAAGTGGATGATAGGACAACATTCCTGTAGAAAAGTTGACGATAGGACAATACTTCTATAGAAAAGTTGACGATAGGGCAACATTTCTATAGGAAAGTTGACGACAGGACAACACTTCTATAAAAAAGTTGACGTTAGGAAAACATTTCTATAGAAATATTGACGATAGGACAGCATTTCTATAGAAAAGTTGATTACAGAACAAGATTTCTACAGAAAAGTTGACGACAGGACAACATTTCTATAGAAAAGTTGACGACAGGACAACATTTCTATGGAAAAGTTGACGACAGGATAACATTTCTATAGAAAAGTTGACGACAGGACGACATTTCTATAGAAAAGTTGACGACATGACAACATTTCTATAGAAAAGTTGACGACAGGATATGATTTCTATAAAAAAGTTGACGATACATTTTATAGAGATTTCTTATTCCATATTTTCCATTGCATAATTATTTAAAAACTAATTTTATTTCTTTAAAAAAATTATTTTAATAAAATTCATTTGCAAATGTCTTTTTTCAGCACCAGAAGCAGTTTTCTAATATTTCTTATATTTTATATTTTGAGTCTTACTATTTCACATCTAAATATTTTACCCAAAATGCCAAAAGCACAATTAAATAAAAATCAAACTGACAGACATACAGACAGATTGTCTGACTGACTCGTCAGTCAGTCTTTGTAAAATTGAAAGCTTAAATTGTTTTAACTCTTAAAGTAATTTGATTGAAGAATACTTTTCTTTATTTCTCTAATTTATCAAAATTTCTGTTTTTGTTTTATCCATTTTCACATGAATATTTATTCTTTATATGAATGAATGCTTGAAATAAAAAATAGTTTTAGTTATATTTCTATACTTTCCAGAACACAAGAATGCATTTGTTTTAGGTTTTGTTGCAGAATTTATATGTATATGTTGAATACATACATGAAATTTCAATAATTTAAATTAAAATTTCTGCTAGAATAGAAGAATAAAGAAATTTTTGTTATATGTTAAATTATTTATCTTTTATTTATGGTAAAATCAAATTTTATTTTAAAAATAAAATTTTATAGAATTTGGAATACAATTGGCAAATACTAAGTTTCCTCTTTTAGATATCCACAAATAATATACTAAATAGTATACCGAAATTGGTTCTACATTACATATTTTTTGACATTTCTTTAAAAAAAAAGTTGAAGTTAGGATTACATTTCTATAAAAAAGTTGACGATACAACAACATTTCTGTAAAAAAGTTAACGACAGAACAACATTTCTATAGCAAAGTTGATGATAGGACAACAATTCTATAGAAAAGATGACGATAGGACAACACTTCTATAGAAAAGTGGATGATAGGACAACATTTCTATAGAAAAGTTAACGACAGGACAACATTTCTATACAAAAGTTGATGATATTTAGGACAACATTTCTATAGAAAAGATGACGATAGAGCAATATCTCTATAGAAAACTTGACGATAGGACAACATTTCTATTGAAAAGTTGACGACATGACAACATTTCTATAGAAAAGTTGACAATAGGTCAACAGTTCTATAGAAAAGATGACGATAGGACAACATTTCAATAGGAAAGTTGATGATAGGACAACACTTCTATTGAAAAGTTGACAATAGAAAAACAAATCTATAGACAAATTGACGATAGAACAACATTTCTATAGGAAAGTTGATGATAGAATAATATTTAGGTAGAAAAATTGACGGTAGGACAACATTTCTATAGAAAAGTTGACGATAGGACAACATTTCTGTAGAAAATTTAACGATAGGACAACATTCCTATAGAAAAGTTGATGATAGGACAACACTTCTATAGAAAAGTTGACGATAGGACAACATTTTTATAGAAAAGTTGACGATAAGACAACATTTCTATTAAAAAGTTGACGACATGACAACATTTCTATAGAAAGTTGACAATAGGACAACAGTTCTACAGAAAAGATGTCGATAGGACAACATTTCAATAGGAAAATTGATGATAGGACCACATTTTTATAGAAAAGTTGACGACAGGGCAATATGTCTATAGAAAACTTGACGATATAATAACATTTTTATAGAAAAGTTGACGATAGGACAAAATTTCTATAGGAAAGTTGATGATAGAATAATATTTAGGTAGAAAAATATACGATAGGACAACATTTCTATAGAAAAGTTGACGATAAGACAACATTTCTATAGAAAATTTGACGATAGGACAACATTCCTATAGAAAAGTTGACAATAGGACAACATTTATATGGAAAAGTTGACGATAGGACAATTTTTCTATAGATAAGTTGATCATACCTTACTACCTTACTATAGAAAAGTAGACAATAAGACAACATTTCTATAGAAAAGTTGATGATAGGACAACTTTTCTTTGGTGGTCAAATTTAACTCAAAAAGTTAAATTTGTGAACTAGTGTAATCATTCCCCGATAGTGATTAGGGATATAATTATATCCCTATTAAACACTTTTCATATGTCAAAGTTTTCTTTCAAATGCATTAACTAATCAACGAAGACGCGCACATGTATATAATTATTGCCTAACAGAATGTTGTTGTAATGGTTATGTAATTACTTAACAACATCTCCAACAACAACAACTAAAAGAACAAGAATTAAGCCTAAAGGATATTAATTATAAACAGTTTCCTACTTGCTTTTATAGTATCTATACTTAAACAGAAATAAGCCAACACTACTCGTATGACTACTTATGACATTTTTGAAAGTTGCAGAATTAAAATTAGCTAAATTTTTAATTTGGAAACATCGCGATAGAGTCATTTCCAGACAAAGAGACTGTGGTTTTTTCATTAGAGTCCTGTAGTTAGTATTTTGTTAGTTAGAATTTAAACTAGCTTTTTAATGAATTAACTTTAGCTATGACTGTTAATCTAATGTAATTTTCCTTACTCTATTCTTTGGCGTCTGATCATATTTTGCTGTTAACCCTGACTTGTTTTTGAGTTTCCTTGTTTTTTATCTTTCAAAAACACTTTATACAAGCTTTTTAACATTATTGCCATTGTTATGCCCGCAGATAACTCTTGTACTGGTATGTTGTGTTTTAAGTATTTAGTTGCATCCCATCCATAATCTATGCTTGTATCTAGCTGGAACTACTGAAACTTACGGTTAATGGAAAGCTGTATAAATACCCGACGGTTCCATGGTTCGGTACTAGTAATTTGTCATGTAAAATTTATATCTCAATTAAAGTATGTTTCGTAAGTAAGATAACTTTTTATTTTTCTGCACTATAATCAGATGTACTATAGGCATATGCCCCATTTCTGTACCCCTGTGTATACACATAAGTGCAAAAATGACTACTTTCTGCATTATGTCATGAAGCGTCATGTAAGGTGCTACCTCAATATTTCTATAACCACAAAATATAAATTTTTAGGACAATTTTTCAACATAAAATTTTAAGATGGAAAATTTTTGTATATAAAATTTTTAGATGGAAAATTTTTGTATATAAAATTTTAAGATAGAAAATTTTTGTATATAAAATTTTTAGATGGAAAATTTTTGTATATAAAATTTTCGTTAAACATTTTTTTATTAAAAATTGTCTATAGTAATTTTTCCATAGAAATTTTTCTGTAATAATAATTCTTAAGAAATTTATCTGTAATCATTTATCTTTAGCAATTTTTCTATTAAAAATTTTCAATATAAATTTTTTTATCCAAAATTTACTATAGATATTTTTCAATTAAAAATTTCCTACATAAATTTTTCTTAAGATTTTTTTCTATTAAAAATTTTCTATAGAAATTTCTCTACAGAAGTTTTTATATATAAATTTTGCATAGAAATCTTTCCATAGATTTTGTGTATAAAAATTATTTTTCTATAGAAATTTTTCTATAGAACTTTTTCTATAGAAATTTTTCTATAGAAATTTTTCTATAGAAATTTTTCTATAGAAATTTTTCTATAGAAATTTTTCTATAGAAATTTTTCTACAGAAATTTTTCTATAGAAATTTTTCTATAGAAATTTTTCTATAGAAATTTTTCTATAGAAATTTTTCTATAGAAATTTTTCTATAGAAATTTTTCTATAGAAATTTTTCTATAGAAATTTTTCTATAGAAATTTTTCTATAGAAATTTTTCTATAGAAATTTTTCTATAGAAATTTTTCTATAGAAATTTTTCTATAGAAATTTTTCTACAGAAATTTTTCTATAGAAATTTTTCTATAGAAATTTTTCTATAAAAATTTTTCTATAGAAATTTTTCTATAGAAATTTTTCTATAGAAATTTTTCTATAGAAATTTTTCTATAGAAATTTTTCTATAGAAATTTTTCTATAAAAATTTTTCTATAGAAATTTTTCTATAGAAATTTTTCTATAGAAATTTTTCTATAGAAATTTTTCTATAGAAATTTTTCTATAGAAATTTTTCTATAGAAATTTTTCTATAGAAATTTTTTTATAGAAATTTTTCTACAAAATTTTTTCTTTAGAAAATTTTTGTAGGAAAATTTTTCTATTGAAAAAAATAATTTTGGGTGCAAATTCTCTTGATTTTATTCTAAAGAAAGTTTTCCATAAAATTTTTTCATAGAAATTTAAAAAAAAAAAATTTTTTTTTACAGAAATTTTTTTATATAAAATTTACGTTAAAATTTTTTTTGTTAAAAATTTTCTATAGCAAATTTTTCCATAGAAATTTTTCTGTAATAATAATTTATAAGTAGTTTAACTATAATTATTTTTCTTTAGAAATTTTTGTATTAAAAATTTTCAATATAATTTTTTATCCAAGATTTTCTATAGAAATTTTTCAATTAAAAATTTCCTATATAAATTTTCTCATGATTTTCTTTTAAATTTTTCTATTAAACATTTTCTATCGAAATTTTTTTACAGAAATTTTTTTATATAAATTTTCCATAGAAATCTTTAAAAAGATTTTGTATATAAAAATTTTTCCTTTGAAATTTTTCTATAGAAAATTTTTTATAGAAATTTTTCTATAAAAATTTTTTTATAGAAATTTTTCTATAGAAAATTTTCTATAGAAATTTTTCTACAAAATTTTTTCTTTAGAAAATTTTTGTAGGAAAATTTTTCTATTGAAAAAAATAATTTTGGGTGCAAATTCTCTTGATTTTATTCTAAAGAAAGTTTTCCATAAAATTTTTTCATAGAAATTTAAAAAAAAAAAAATTTTTTTTTACAGAAATTTTTTTATATAAAATTTACGTTAAAATTTTTTTTGTTAAAAATTTTCTATAGCAAATTTTTCCATAGAAATTTTTCTGTAATAATAATTTATAAGTAGTTTAACTATAATTATTTTTCTTTAGAAATTTTTGTATTAAAAATTTTCAATATAATTTTTTATCCAAGATTTTCTATAGAAATTTTTCAATTAAAAATTTCCTATATAAATTTTCTCACGATTTTCTTTTAAATTTTTCTATTAAACATTTTCTATCGAAATTTTTTTACAGAAATTTTTTTATATAAATTTTCCATAGAAATCTTTAAAAAGATTTTGTATATAAAAATTTTTCCTTTGAAATTTTTCTATAGAAAATTTTTTATAGAAATTTTTCTATAAAAATTTTTTTATAGAAATTTTTCTATAGAAAATTTTCTATAGAAAATTTTTCTATAGAAAATTTTCTATAGAAAAATTTTCTATAGAAAATTTTCTAAAGAAAAATTTCTTTAGAAAATTTTCTTTTCTTTTTCCTCTGTATTTTTGCTATTGAAAATGTTTGCTATAGAACATTTTCTATAAAAATTTTTTTATAAAGCTTTCTATAGAAAATTTTTTTATAGAAAAATTTTCTATAGAAATTTTTCTATAAAAAAATTTGTATAAAATTTTTCTATATGAAATAGAAAATTTTTTATATAAACTTTATACAACTTCTGTATAGGAAATTATTAATATGAAATTTTCTTTACAAATTTTTGTAAGGAAATTTTTTCTATTGACAATTTTGTATAGAGACATTTTTTTGATGGGAAATTTTAAAATAAGTTTTTTTTTGGGAGTTAATTCTGTCGATCTAGTTCTATAGAAATTTTTCTATAAAAATTTTTTTATAGAAATTTTTCTATAGAAATTTTTTTATAAAAATTTTTCTATAGAAATTTTTTATAGAAATTTTTCTATAGAAATTTTTTTATAGAAATTTTTCTATAGAAAAATTTCAAGAGAAAATTTTGCATAGAAAAACTTCTATATAAAAATTTTCTATAGAAAAATTTCTATAGAAAATTTTCTATAAAAAATTTTCTATAAAAAATTTTCTATTAAAATGTTTCTATAGAAAATTTTTATAGAAATTTATAGAAAATGTTCTATAGCACACATTTTCAATAGCAAAAATACAGAGGAAAAAGAAAAGAAAAATTTCTATAGAAAATTTTCCATAGAAAATTTTCTATAGAAAAATTTCTATAGAAAAATTTCTATAGAAAAATTTCTATAGAAAAATTTCTATAGAAAAATTTCTATAGAAAAATTTCTATAGAAAAATTTCTGTAGAAAAATTTCTATAGAAAATTTTCTATAGAAAAATTTCTATAGAAAAATTTCTTTAGAAAATTTTCTTTTCTTTTTCCTCTGTATTTTTGCTATTGAAAATGTTTGCTATAGAACATTTTCTATAAAATTTTTTTTATAAAGCTTTCTATAGAAAATTTTTTTATAGAAAAATTTTCTATAGAAATTTTTCTATAAAAAAATTTGTATAAAATTTTTCTATATGAAATAGAAAATTTTTTATATAAACTTTATACAACTTCTGTATAGGAAATTATTAATATGAAATTTTCTTTACAAATTTTTGTAAGAAAATTTTTTCTATTGAAAATTTTGTATAGAGACATTTTTTGATGGGAAATTTTAAAATAAGTTTTTTTTTGGGAGTTAATTCTGTCGATCTAGTTCTATAGAAATTTTTCTATAAAAATTTTTTTATAGAAATTTTTCTATAGAAATTTTTTTATAAAAATTTTTCTATAGAAATTTTTTTATAGAAATTTTTCTATAGAAATTTTTTTATAGAAATTTTTCTATAGAAAAATTTCAAGAGAAAATTTTGCATAGAAAAACTTCTATATAAAAATTTTCTATAGAAAAATTTCTATAGAAAATTTTCTATAAAAAATTTTCTATAAAAAATTTTCTATTAAAATGTTTCTATAGAAAATTTTTATAGAAATTTATAGAAAATGTTCTATAGCACACATTTTCAATAGCAAAAATACAGAGGAAAAAGAAAAGAAAAATTTCTATAGAAAATTTTCCATAGAAAATTTTCTATAGAAAAATTTCTATAGAAAAATTTCTATAGAAAAATTTCTATAGAAAAATTTCTATAGAAAAATTTCTATAGAAAAATTTCTATAGAAAAATTTCTATAGAAAAATTTCTGTAGAAAAATTTCTATAGAAAATTTTCTATAGAAAAATTTCTATAGAAAATTTTCTATAGAAAAATTTCTTTAGAAAATTTTCTTTTCTTTTTCCTCTGTATTTTTGCTATTGAAAATGTTTGCTATAGAACATTTTCTATAAAAATTTTTTTATAAAGCTTTCTATAGAAAATTTTTTTATAGAAAAATTTTCTATAGAAATTTTTCTATAAAAAAATTTGTATAAAATTTTTCTATATGAAATAGAAAATTTTTTATATAAACTTTATACAACTTCTGTATAAGAAATTATTAATATGAAATTTTCTTTACAAATTTTTGTAAGAAAATTTTTTCTATTGAAAATTTTGTATAGAGACATTTTTTGATGGGAAATTTTAAAATAAGTTTTTTTTGGGAGTTAATTCTGTCGATCTAGTTCTATAGAAAGTTTTCCATAAAAATTTTTTTTTTGTAGAAATTTTGTTTTGAGGAAATTTTTTTATAAAAATTTTCTATATAAATTTTTCTTTATTAATTTTTTTTTTTAAAGACAATGTTTCTTTTCAGATTTGTCTATATAGTTTTTTCCAAATCTTTCTATAGAAATTTTCTATTTTTTTAGAAAATTTTCTATAAAAAAGTTTATGTTAAAATTTTTCGATAGAAAAATTTTTCTAGAAAATTTTCTATTTTTTTATTAAAAAGTTCTATAGAAAAAAACAAAATTTATATAATGTTACAATCGTGAATTTAAAACGGTTTTTTTGACATCCAACTTACACATTTCAAACTGAGGAGCAAAGTCTTCCCCTATCAAGAAACCTTCGGATCGTGAGTTTGCCTTTGTGCGTTTGTATGTATCGTCTTCATATTTGAATGAGTTTGAGAGTTGGCATCATTGGAATTAAGTGTTTACATGCCTTTTTTGTCTTGTTTCCTCTGAGGCTGTAACAACTCTAATTAGTTAAGTTTGTTTTGTAGTTTCAACTTCGATGTACTTTATATGTAAAAGAATAAACTCTATCGTTCAAATGCTTATATGTAAGCACATACACACATAAGACTTATGAGTGCCGAATAAATACAATGACTGAAAGGATGAGTAGACGGATGAATGTATGAACTTAAACAGTTTTGTATATCAGGGGAATATTATGTTAGGTTTTGGGCTATTGTTGCTATATTCAAAAGTGGTAAGTTTGTCATAGAGTCTTCAAAATGAAAGAAGTGTAAGAGACAACTCGTCATAGCAGCAGGATCTTATATCTAAAATAATCTCAGGACTCAATTTGAGTTGAACTTAATACAAGGGCTCTTCAGCTTTGTTGACGATATGACAACATTTTTTTTTTGTTTCATATAGATAGACTTTTAAAAACGATAAAGTTTTGAGGCGGAAAAATAAAGAACAACAAGTTGTTGTTGAAAAACTGTAGCATTTTCTTGAAATTAAGAAAAATATTGAAAATATTTGTATTTATATAGAAACGTTAATGACACTAGGACAATTTCATATGAATTTTCAATTTAAAAGTAAATTTTTATGATACCTAAATTTCTTCACAAAAAAATCTTTAACTCCCTTTAATCATCACTTTCCCCATGTCATGATGCCATTTCCCAGAAAATCTTCTTCAATAACAGAAAAATGATGCACGTTTTACGAAAATCTCATGCCTCTTATTCCTCTACAAGAAAAATATAATTAAAACTTCTTTCATTTTTAACAAAATGACAAATAGATATGAAAGGGAAGCAAATGGACGCAAAAATAGAGAACGTCATCAACAAAACATGAAAAGCCTATGAAAACGCATCAATTTCTATTTAGTCGTAGATGTTCAAATATAAACAACTCAATACGCACGACTTTCATTTCAAAATACGAGTCACGTCTATATGACATTTCTCTAAAATGACACATAAAGTCCAACAGAGACGATTTGTCAACTCAAACTTGTAAATTAGAGCAACTCGTGTTGCTCGTACACCAGAAGCTGAAGCAACAATAACGTTTGGCCAACGGAACAACAAGTATTGAGTTGAATGTGCGAAGGTAGTTTGAAAAGGTCTTTTGAATGTTGAGATATGGTAAGAGAAATTTGCTAGTGATGAGGAAGCCTGTATAGTCAGGGACTATATAGTCAGAGTCTTTATAGTTAGGGGCTTAATAGTCAGAGACAATATAGTCAAAGACTATATAGAGTCCGAACTATATTGTCAATTACTATATTGAGTTAACGACTATATAGTCAGAGACTTCATAGTCAGAGACAATATAGTAATAGACAAGAAAATCAGAGACAAGATAGTCAAAGACTAGATAGTCAGAAACTATATATTCAGAGACTATATAGTCAGAGACAAGATAGTCAGAGACAAGAAAGACAGAGAGTACATAGTCAGGGACTATATATTCAGAAACTATATAGTCAGAGACAAGATAAACAGAGACTATATGATCAGAGACTATATAGTAAGAGACAGTAAAGTCAGAGACTAGATATTCAGAGACTATATAGTCTGAGACTATATAGTCAGAGACTATTAAGTCAGAGACTATTTAGTCAGGGCCTTTATAGTCAGAGACTAGATAGTAAGAGACTATTTAGTCAGGGCCTTTATAGTCAGAGACTAGATAGTAAGCGAATATAAAGTCACAGACTAGAAAGCCAGAGACTACATACAGAGACTAGATAGTCAGAGACTATATAGCCAGAGCCTATATAGTTAGAGACTTTATAGTCAGAGACTAGATAGTCAGAATCTAGATAGTCAGAGACTATATAGTCAAAGGCTATATAGTTAGAGACTATGTAGTTGGAGACTATAAAGTCAGAGACTATATAGTCAGAGACTATATAGTCAGAGACTGGATAGTCAGAGACTATATAGTCAGTTTCCATATAGTCAGAGCCCACATAGTCAGAGACTTTATAGTCAGAGGTAAGATAGTCAGAGGCTAGATAGTCAGAGACTATATAGTCAGGGACTGAATAATCAGAGACTAAATAGTCAGAGACAATATAGTCAGACAGTACTCAGTCGGAGACTATATAGTCAGAGACTTTATAGTCAGAGACTATATAGTCAGAGACTATATAGTCAGAGACTAGATCGTCAGAGACTATGTAGTCAGAGACTATATAGTCAGAGACTACATAGTCAGAGACCATAGAGTCAGAGACCATAGAGTCAGACAATATAGTCAGAGACTATATATTCAGAGACTATATAGTTAGAGACTATATAGTCAGAGTGTATATAGTCAAAGACTATGTATTCAGAGACTATATAGACAAAGACTATGTAGTCAGAGACTATATAGTCAGAGAGTATATAGTCATAGAGTATATAGTCAGAGACTATATATTTATTCAGAGTCAGAGACTATTTAGTCAGAGACTATATTCAGAGACTATATAGCCAGAGATTATATAGTCAGAGGCTATATAGTCAAAGACTATATAGTCAGAGACTATATAGTCAGAGACTATATAGTCAGAGACTATATAGACAAAGAATATAGTCAAAGATAATATAGTCAGAGACTTTACAGCCAGAGACTATATAGTCAAAAACTATGTAATCAGAGACTATATAGTCAGGGACTATATAGTCAGAGACTATATAGTAGGAGACTATATAGTCAGAGACTATAAAGTCAGGGACTTTTTTGTCAGGTTCTATATAGTCGGAGACTAGACAGTAAAGACTATATAGTCAGACACTTTATAGTCAGAAACTATATAGTCAGAGACCACAGAGTCAGAGACTATAGAGTAAGACTCTATATCGTCAAAGACTATATAATCAGAAAGTTTATAGTCAGGATCTATATAGTTAGAGACTATATAACAAAGACTATATAGTCAGAGACTATATAGTCAGATACTATATAGCCAGAGACTATATAGTCAGAGACTATATAGTCAGAGACTATATAGTCAGAGACAATATAGTCAGAGGCTATGTAGTCAGACATTATATAGTCAGATATTATAAAGCCAGACAATATGTAGTCAGAGACTATATATAACCTTTCAGGTCCTTTTCATCCCTTCCTCTTAACCTCAAACTACAGAGAAAAAAAAACAACGGAAACAAATGCCTGACTAATGGAGCAGTGACAATAAAATTATCTACAAATTTAGAAATGCACAAATTGCACACACGCGTCAATGACAGACAGACGTTGGTTGTGCTATGTCGGCAACGTTAAACAGACGCCATATTTATGAAAATGTACAAAGTCTAAAACTGACATTGAGTCGTATCGAACGGCCATAAAGAGAGTGAGAGAAAACAAAACTGAAGTAATTTATATGAAACTCAAGTCTATGTCAAATGATGAACTGTCACGCCACGAGCAGCCAACAGACGCACACATTCTCACACACAGGATACTCAGTTACAGCTAGTGTTTGCATCCTTTTAAACATTTTTCCACATTGATACGGTACTTATTAACAGTTTCAGTAAATAAACTTTTTACCGTTAATTATCTGGGTAAATGCTGAAGTGTGTGTGTAAGGGTAAGCTGGGAGAATGAAAGTTCATAGAACATTGACACTTGTTTCTTAATCCTCCAAAGATTAATAGATACTATTTCCTTATTTTAACAATGTTGCCAATGTGAAGAAATTAATCTTAAACAGAATTTGCTGAAAAAGGGGGTGGTTTTGTTTCTAAATATTTTTTGTGCGTGTTTGTTTACCAAAAAATAAAACTGAACACACCCTTCTTTTAAATTTTTTACATTTTTTATGAAATTAAACCGTTAAATTACCCAGATTATTGTTTATATACCTTTTTTGAAAATTTCATGCAATTAAATTGAAATAAATATAGTGGTAAGCAGGCTTTGTAACGAGTGCATTTAGATCGCCATTGAACATCGACTTCATTAATTTGTTTTGTCCGCTTCATTGTGCGTGACTTTATAAATATTTGTAGCACGCTTACATACAAACATTCACGACATTTTCATCTAATTTCATGCTATTCAAACATTAATTTAGTTCTTTTTTTTATTTGATGTGTTGCATTTGCCTTCTAAAGTAAACTGGCGGAAGATTAAACGCTATCGGGCTCCTGTCGATATGCTATGTTTATTTTTTTTTTTTTGTTTTTGCTTTGCAAAATAATTATTATTTGTTACATTACAATTGGGCTGAAAAGTACTTAGGCTAGCATGGAAAAATATATATATTTATTCAATACCATTGCCTTCCAGAGCGGTACCAAAGAAGGTCATTTAGGAAAAAATTAAAAAAAAATGATATAAAGAATGGAACTTTGATGTCTTTACATTGATTGATAGCTATCTAGTTTCGTAGGTAAGTTCTTAATATTCTGAATTTTATCTCCAAATCTGTTTGATTGTAGATATAAAACAAGGACATAATATATAAGAACTATAGTTTAATGGTAACCGATTGTCACAAATTTTATACACTGGCTGGAATTAATATAATGGTTATTTTTGCAAAATTTAGTAAACCATAGCTGTCATAGTTTATAATTTAATAGCTCTTAACTGGCGTTTGTGGCATTTAAGTGGTTTCCAGGAGTGGTTTTTATATGAAAACTATAGTCAAATATGTACGGATTCTCATAAAATTGGATATACTGACCAAAACTTGCACAAAATTCTCTGTTCTAAATTAAGTCGTCTTAGCTATTACAACTGGATTCAATTTATCAGCATTAATGTGATTCCCGGGCTATTGCTATTTGGGTATAATATGAACAATTTATGTAGATGTTTTGTATTGGAATTTTATCATCATATCATTTATAGTTTTCCATTTATTAGCAAATATGCGATTAGCCTAAGAGAGGTTATAAGGGAGCTAGGGTCAAATTTAAACCGATTTTGCCCAATTTTAATACAAACGAAATAAACAATATTTGTGCCAAGTTTCGGTGACCTAGCTCCTTTTGTTTAGTCCCTATAGTGCCTTTAATATACAGACAACAGACAAAAAGAAAGACAGACAGAGAATCAGACAGATAGACGGACATATAGATAGGCATAAAGACAGACGGACAGACAGACAGACAGACAGACAAACATACAGTCAGACAGACAGATAGACAGAGAGACAGACAGACAGACAGACAGACAGACAGACAGACAGACAGACAGACAGACAGACAGACAGACAGACAGACAGACAGACAGACAGACAGACAGACAGACAGACAGACAGACAGACAGACAGACAGACAGACAGACAGACATACAGACAGACAGACAGACAGATAGACAGACAGACAGACAAACAAACAAACAAACAAACAGACAGACAGAGAAGCAGACAGATAGACGGACATATAGATAGGCATAAAGACAGACAGACGGACAGACAGGAGAAACAGACAGACACATAGATATACAAGCTCTCAAAATTCAAGACAGACGGAAAGTCTGTCCAGGTTCATCAAAGGTCTGCTTCCACAGGGCGGCCTGGTATCTTCGTGAGTCGTTCTTGGTATGTTTACCGAGTTCTTTTGGAACTTCGACTCGATGTAAAGTACAAATGTTTCTTAATAACAAACTACAGGGTGTTATGGAATATCGATCGGTATTAATTATGAGGTAGTAGCTATGAACTTATAATCCAACGAGATAAATGCTTCAGCTCTAGGTTGGCTAACTACGTTTCTATGACTTGCAAGGAAAATAGTATACGGATGAGATAAAAACTTCGGCTCTCAATCTGCTTACTACAGCATTCAATTCCACAAGATAAATACTTCGGCTCTCGGTTGGCTACATACAAAGCAGATAATACTCCGATGAGATAGGAACTTCGGATCTCTATCGGCTAACCACGGTTTTGTAATATAACAATCGGATCAATCAACTACAATGTTAACTACTAGGAGGAACTCTAAGTTCAGCCTCCCTATGTGTTAAAAATAGGAATACTTATGCTGTTATAGTTATCGACTAAATGAGAATTATGTTCAGATTCTGTTGTTTTTATATTATGTTATTTATTTACAGATATATTAAGGAGGTAGCAAAAATGAAAAACAGAGTGCTGAGCAAAAGAAGGTAGTGTTGTAGATTGATAAAAGTAGAAGAATTTAGTAATATTTGTAACGGCACATTACAATGGATTCGCAAAATATATTCCTTTAGATTTTGAGCCAATATTAAGGAAGTTACCAACGAAATGACCATGTCAATATTTATTATTTTTGATGGTCTATATAAAAATTTTATTTATAGGTTTGATATAAAATTTTATTTCGTTTCTAAATAGGGACGTAAGTAAATAACAAATTCTTTAAAAATACTATATTTTGCAAGAATTTAGTATTCCTTCGAGGCAACTTAAATATGCTTATATCTAATTTGTTTTGCCAGTGTCTTTAAAAATAATGAAATTATTTTCTTTCCATTAATTTTGTAAGAATTTTTTTTTCCCCCATCAAAACCAACTGATACAAAATATTCCACAATGACAATTTTTACAAAACATTCTGTTCCACATGTTTAACTTCTCACGCATTGTAAATTCTGGTATCGCTGATGGTTGGTAAGGGAATAAGGACACAAATGTCAAAATTTTCAAAAGGATTTGTCAACTATTATCATATGGAAGAGAAGTAATTATGATATGATCTCTATTAAGCCTGACATTTTCTAAATTTTTAACTTGTTCTGGTGCTCTCAAAATTCAAGATATTAGAAATAATAAATTTACATTTTTATAAAATTTTCAACACAAGATTTATATAACTTGGCATTATTCTTTTAGAATTTATAAAATTTTTAATTATTGGCTTATAGGTCCTCTTTCGCTTTTCTATACTCCTTGTAAAAATTTAACCAACTTCAGTAAGAATGATTTTATTTGAATTTATGAACTTTTTAAACAAAACCAACTACAACGTCACCGACGTCAACAACAACAACAACTTAAAAAAACAACTACATGTTCATTATTCTGTTGATTTTTTTGTTGCGTACATTTCTTGTTGTTGTTGTTGGTTTAGTCCTGTTGCATGTTCATAAGTTTGCGTTTAACATTCGTAATATACTAAACAAATGTAAATGTCAATGTAACTCATACCGAGTCTAACTGACTGACTGACTCAATGAAAGAATGAATATGGTTGATTTCTAACAAATCATACATGGAATGATTGCAGAAAATAATAGGCGAATATTCATTTTTACTTGGATATGCGTAGATATAATATCCGCCACACTGTGGTTCAGAATCAAATTTCATTGGCCAAAACCTATATTTTTTGTTGACATAGATTTTTAAAATGTTTATACCATCAAAATATTCGCTGTAGTGGGCGTGGCATGCTGCTAAAAATAAGGAAAATTGTCATTTTTGATCTCATATTAATTACGATTTCTTGAAAACTATTAATTAATTTTTTTGTTATGTTGGGTGGACTGTTGGTTATAACAAATGGTATTTGTGCACCCTGTATAATTTGTAGTTAAGGTGTTATGTAATAAATTTAAAACCATATACTCATAAAATTTCAAGTTTAGTAGTGTATAACTTTTAAAGGAAATAAAAATCGAAACCATCCAAAGAAAGCCAAGAGTATTCTATCAAAATTGCTAGTAAATTTACTTTAGAAATCATTCACTGCCATCAAACGAGGAAAAACAGTTTACAAACGAGGAAGTACTTGCATTATTTCTGGATATAAAGCTAACAAAACACCAGTATACTCAACTCAGATTGCGTGCGATCGAAAAAGGCTTAAATTTATACCCGTCTTATCATCACGTAATTGCAGCTAAAAAGGAGTACTATCCTCCAAAGGAACCTATGAAAATCACACCAATTTCTGCACAGGTACAACTGCAAGCTCTACTTGATCATACAGCTAAAAGGTTGCTGCAATCACTTAAAGGAAGTGATTTAAAAAAACATGGAAACTGTAATTTAACTCTTTTTTGTAAATGGGGATGCGATGGATCTTCAGGACAAAAACAATATAAACAATTTTTATGTGAAAATATTTCTGACACAGATATGTTCATGGTGTCATTTGTGCCATTGCGATTAATAAAGAACTTAGAAGACTCGGAACCTTCGTCCAGCACAATGCAAACAAATTTTATTTGGAAAAATCATACTCCATCGTCCACAAAGTACTGCAGACCAATAACATTTGAATTTAAAAAGGAAACTCATGATACCATTAAGAATGAAATAAGTGACATCAGAGCTCAAATTTCAACACTAAAGCCATTAGAGTTAGAGATAGATGAACATACTATTAAATTGAATAAGCAATTAATACTTTCAATGATAGACGGAAAAACTGCTCAGGCTTTGACTGATACAAAAGCTTCATCCAGCTGTATTATATGTAAAGCAACATAAAGTCAGTTAAACCAAGAACCTACAAAGTCTCTAGATAGAATTGATGCATTTGAATTTGGATTATCACCGCTACATACGAGAATAAGATTTATGGAACACATACTGAAAATTAGCTATGACATGGACTTCGAATCTTCAGGATCAGTAAAAAATAATGACACCAACAAAGAGAAAAGAAAATTGAAAAAGAAACAAGTTCATGATGCATTTCTCAAACACGGGTTAATTATAGATCAACCAAAACAAGGATCAGACAATACAAACGATGGCAATACCGCATGAAGATTCTTTTTGGATCCCGAAACTACATCTGATATAACAGGTGTTGATATAGATCTTATTTCAAGATTTAAAACAATTACTGAAGTACTTGCGTGCAACGAACAAATTAATGCTAAAAAATTTGGTGATTATGCCAAGGAAACTGTTGCTATATATACATCCAAATGCAATTATAGAAATATGTCAGCAACAGTGCACAAAGTTCTTTATCATGGAGAAGATGTCATTAAGCAACATTTATTACCAATTGGAGATTTATCAGAGGAATCCCAGGAAAAAAGAAATAAGGATTACAGATTTTACAGAGAACATAATACCAGAAAAACGTCACGAAGTTCTACAAATGAAGACTTCTTTCACATATTATTAGCAACGTCAGATCCATTCATTTCTAGCATTCGAAGTCAATGGAAAGTAAATCCTTCGGACCTAAGTGCCGAAGTTAAAGCACTGCTACAGGACAGCAGTAATACAGAGCGGAATATAAAATATTTACAAGAAATATTCCAGCCAAATAAACAATAATTATAATATGCATTTAACATTTGAGTGCAATAAAGTATACAAATATTAATATTAAATATTATTTTATTTATCTACAATCTATTTATGACTACAAATAAATATATATTTAAAGAAAAATTAAGTTACACTTTTTTATTAAAAAAAAAAACTAGGTAATATATGTAAGTATTATAAAGTATAAATTAAAATATGGGCCACCCTAATAAAAATACTGTAAATACCTTAACAAGGATAACAAAATATTAAATTGCTATCCAAGGTCGACTTGTGGCCCAAAATTGAGCCAAATCGGTTAAGAGGAAGTGGGTCAAAAATGAGTTGGCAGATTTGAAACAAAATAAAAAAGAAAAACATCGAAAATTGAATTTCAAACTTAAATTTCTT
Source organism: Stomorhina lunata (assembly GCA_933228675.1). NCBI lineage: Eukaryota > Metazoa > Arthropoda > Insecta > Diptera > Rhiniidae > Stomorhina > Stomorhina lunata. The sequence goes on along the minus strand of OW121742.1, from coordinate 32,308,112 downwards.
AAGAGCCACTGTACCGAACTTAATAAAACCTATACTCGAAAAAGCTACAGATGTTATCTATTGATTAAAAAAGAACTACTAAAAAATCTTTAATAGTTAAAAAGTTACAGAGTTTTGGCCAATGAAAAACGATTCTGAACCACTGTGCGCCATACAATATAGACTATATTCACATGGAAAAACATTAAGGTGTTGCAATTTTGTAACATTAAACAATTTTAATAAAAATTAATTTAAAAAGAGTAATAAAATTTTAAATATCATAATAATTTATAAGTATTCCTTCGAAAGTATATATATATATAATTTGAAAAATTTTAATAAAATTGCTTTTTATGATCCCCTCTAATATTTCCTTTTCCTTGCACATTTACAATAACCAGAGAATGGGCTTTGTTATAATAAAATCAACTACAACCATAATAATGTCTGACCCCGTCTTGTATGTGACATATTTAATATTAATCAAATGCGTTATTTTGCTGATTGAACACTAAAAACTTGTATAATTTATAAAATGTTTGTAATTAAATTAAATTGCACACAATTCTACTCGTTTCCTTTTGTTCATGGGAGTGAGTGACAATACAAAGTCTAAATTAATGCAATAAAAGTTACATTTCTTGTGTCGTAGAAGAAAATGGCTTTTTTATTGGCTTAATATTAAAGGCAGCAATTTGGCTTCTATATAATGACTTTTGAAAACTTACATAGTCATTATGAAAAGTATACTATTTTAATATTATTACTATACTCTACCCCAAATATAACTCTGGACGAAAATTAATATAACTTTACTTTAAATTAATTTTAACTTTACTAAAAGTTTAGGCCAACTCTTTTCAAAATTTTCTAAGACTTTTTCATATTTAGTGCAACCATCTCGTACTAATCTCAACACTTTTTTTTTTACCTACAATCAAAAAGAATGGGTTTATATTGAGATTGTCCTTAATATTGGCTCAAAAATCAAAAACGACATATATTCCGAATCCTTATGAAATTCTAAGACGATTGAGCGATGTCTGTCTGTCTGTCTGTCCGTCTGTCTGTTGAAATCACGATAACGCCTAAACGAAAAGAGCTAGCTCACTGAAACTTAGTAAAAACATTCTTCATCTCTGAGAAAATTTTGGTATTGAAATCGGGCAAAATCGTTTAACATTTGACCATAGCTCCCGTATAACCTCGCCTAAGCTAATCGCTTATTTGCTAATAAATAACAAACTATAATAGCTATGATGATGATGATGATAAAATTTCATCAAAATCGGTTCACATTTAGTCATAGCTCCCATACAAAAAACTTACGGAAACAGCCAAAATTTCACCTAAAATACACTTAAATGCCAATAAATCTAAAACTATAATAGATATAATCACTAAATTTAGCACGAGGAGGTCAATGCCAACCAGTGTGTAAAATTTTGTCACAATCGGTCACCATTTCACCATAGCTCCCATATAAAGACCTTACGGAAACACAAAAATACAAAAAGAAAAGGGGGTTTATGTCCGTCTGTCCGTCAGATAAAAGCGCGATAGCGCCTTAACAAAAAGAGCTACAGCAACAAAATTTTACAAAAGGAAGATTTATGTGAATGCCAGTCAGTGTGCAAAATTTTGTTTTGTTTTGCAATCGGTTACTATTTGACCAAAGCTCCCATATAAAAAAATTAAGGAAATCCAAAAATATAAAAATAAAAGACGGTTTATGTCCGTCTTTCCGTCAGAAAAAAGCGCGATAGTTCCTTAACTACAAGAGCTAGAGAAATACCTAAAAAATAAATAACTTTTGTCTGTGCGTAAGTTCAGTACAATCTAATAAGGTACTTTTTTTCGAACTATGTTGTTGTTAAAAATGTAACCTAAAAATAGCGCCATCTTTTTATAGAAGACAGAAACAAAGAAGTCGTAGAACAAACATTGTTTTTTTAATCTCAGAGATTTATTTTCCACAACAAAAAATTTTTTTTTTTTTTTTTTTTTTTTGCAAAAAGATGTTTTTGCGATATTACTAATTATAAAACTTGAGTTAAAAATATAAATTTTTTGGCAGAAGGGAGTTTTTATGACCTATTTGTGGTATCCAAACATGTTCAAATTATATTGGTGTGTTCACAAAAGTTGTGTAGCTAAAAAAAGTTAAAAACTAAAAAATTTTTCTCTAACTTTTTTAAAAAAAACTTTAAGATAAAATACATTTTTATCATAAAGTTTTAGCAAGAAATATTCGCCATACTCTTTGCTACATTGCCGAACATAGTTAGGAGATATTTTTAAGAGATTATTAGCTATTTGGTAAAAACTGATGACACCTTTTTTTTGCATGATGATAATATTGGGAAACTTTGGAGGCCCATTAAAATAAAACGGTCACTAACTTGGACAAACTGAGTACAGATAGGGTTTAACTACAATCTGATAGTAGAATTGGACCCATATAGTCACGACCGGTCGTGGTCGCGACTTGCACTTTTTAAAAGATGTTCATTTGTTGTGTTGTGTTATTTATTGCACACAGTTCCTGTATTTTCAATATATTTTAAGAAAATATGTACCTTTGGCTATTCTAAACAAAGCCTTAAACTTCTCTGACCAAAACTTCACTGACCCAAATATTCATACTTCTTTATTGTGTTTTTGTTTTAAGACTGTCTACACTCTGACAGTATCTAATTCCTCTATTTTCCATATTCTTATCCTCATGTCTTAGATTTATCCTTTTTTCCTTTTAAACTACTTTCTCACCAAATACTCCATAAAATATTTTTGCAATCAATAACTATGTATAAGCGAAAATTTGTTATTCAATTTGCAAACATGTTAATTCCCAAAACTTTTTGCACATTCATCAGCCAAATAAACTCCTTCACACTGAAAATGGTGTAACATCCTTAAAAAAAAGAAAATTCTAACAAGTTGCCGTTCGCATCCTCCCAAAAGAGGAACACAAAAACTTAAAAATTCTTACAAAATAGAGAAGAAGAAAAAGAAAAGTATTAAAAGAAAGCAACTTCTTAAGATTTAATAAACCGCAAATCTGTGTAAAACAACAGCAGCTAAGCCACAAACAACAAATTCGCAGCGGCAACAACAACAAATTGTCTCCGGCAACGTCAGCTTGCCACACAATGCGGCAGCAGGGGAAAAGCATAAATAATAATAAAATTTGGCAAATTAAGAGATGGCAAATAAATATTAACGGGAAAAATGTAAAAACAAGTAAGAGTGTTACATTCGGCTGTGCCGAATCTTATATACCCACCATCAAGGGTGCAGCTAATTCAAAATCTGGACCAAAACTGAAAAAATCGCTAAGCTAATTGGTATTGCTGGTAAAACCTTTGGACTAAATTCGGTTGCCGTAGCTTTATAGTTCAACATTTAAAAATATTTTTGTGGTTTCCCTACTTTGATCAAAATTCGGTCTCATAACCGGGTATAGTTTTACATTAATAAGTTGTTAAATACTTTTCGTTGTGCTTAATATGTAGTTAGGCTAAACACGTTAATAGTAATACGGCATTCATCATATATAAAGTCTGGGCTGAACATTGATTGATGCCTATCTAATTTCATAGGTGCAATCTTAATATAATGAACGTACCTCCAAATCTTTTTGATTGTAGATATAAAAAGGGGATGTTATATATATAAGAATTATAGCCAAATGTTGACTAATTGTATCAAAATTTTACACACTGGCATATTTACATATAGAGCTTATTCTTGCAAAAATTAGTGGCCATAGCTATCATAGTTTCTATATTTATTTGTATTTAGTAGCTTTTCACTGGCTTTTGCTACATTTTTTGTTGGTTTCCGGGAGTGTTTTTTATATGTAAGCTACAGTCAAATATGGACCGACTCCTATAAAATTTGATAAACTGATCAAAAGTTGCATAAAACTTCCCTATTTTAAATTTAATCGTCATAGCTATTACAATTGTGTTTAATATATCAGCATTAATGTGTTTCCCGGGGCGGGGTTATATGGGAGCTTTAACTAAATTTGAACCGATTTCGCCCATTTTCAGTACAAAACTTCTATAATCAGAATTACTTTTGTAAGATTTTGTCTCTCTAGCTCTTGTAGTTAAGGAGCTATCGCGCTTTTATCTGACGTGTTTCCGTAAGTATTTTATATGGGAGCTATGGTCAAATGGTGACCAATTGTGAAAAATTTTGCACACTCGCTGGCATTGACATGAGACTTCCTTGTTCTATATTTAGTGATTATATCTGCTACAGTTTTAGATTTATTGGCATTTAAGTGTATTTTAGGTGAAATTTAGACAGTATTCATGAATATTTTGTATGGGAGCTATAGCTAAATGTGAACCGATTTCGATGAAATTTTGTATGCAGCCTAGGGTCTATGCAAAACAAAACTATGCACCAAATTTTATCATCATAGCTATTATAGTTTATTATCCCGAGGTTATACGGGAGCTATGGTCAAATATTAACCGATTTTGCCCAATTTCAATACCAAAATTTTCTCAGAAATGAAGAATGTTTTTACTAAGTTACTAAGCTACCTGCTTTCGTTTAGGTGTTATCGTGATTTCAACAGACAGACGGATGGACAGACAGACTGACAGACAGACAGACAGACAGACAGACAGACGGACGGACGGACGGACGGACAGATGGACAGATAGACAGACAAAAAGACATCGCTCAATCGTCTCAGAATTTCATAAAAATTCGAAATATATATCGCTTTTGGTTTTTGAGCCAATATTAAGGAAACTACAAACGGAATGACAATCTTAATATACCCCCCATTCTTTTTTAAGGTGGATATAAAAAGAAACAATTTTGCACCAGCGAAAAATTTTTAAATATCACGAAATCAGTGAAAAGAAAAAAAGTTTAACTTTGCATACAGGAGGAACATGCAACAAATCCAGCTACAGTAACAATAAGATCAACAATGCCATGGCAACAAAGCCAACAGGAGTTACTCGTGAATTAAGGAACAAATGAAAAGAAAATGCGTTTTGAGACCTGGTGTTGAAAAATAAGACATTCATGTCATTTGAGTGAGAAAATCTGTGTGTAAGTATTTAAATACACTTACATACATATACTATTAAAGCATTATTTTCAGTACATACATATACAAAATGTTTCACCCCCTGCTAACGTTGTGGCTGCTACTGTTGCTGTCGTTGTTCGTTCACTTGTTACGGGTGCAAAGTACGATTAATCGCCGTAGCAAATTGTTGGCACGTTTTCAATTGACAGCAGCAAAGCTTGTTGCATCAGCCAAACGTTTTAAAAATTTACTTTTTTTCTCTCACTCGCCTTTTTTTTGTTGCCTTCTTTATCCTTTTTCACTTTTCCTTTAGTTTAAGTGTAAATTTTTATGGGAATGAGAGAGTGTATGTGAGTGTGTCTAAAAAAAATATAACAACAATCCATGGTTGTTAACTGTGCAATCCTGAATTTTACGAGAAAGTGTTATTTCTCATATATAACCAACACATTCAGACACTTGCAGCAGCATTCACATCCACGTCCGCATTTATGTCTGAGTGTATGGCATTTGTACATGCATATGCAGCTACACAAACATCTAGACAAACACATTATGTAACTGTGTGTATGTGCATACAGTTTTCACAGGGTGTAAGCAATTTTCTACGTGCCTTATATCAACAACTAAAAGCTGAAAGTATAAAATCCAGACATACATAACAGTTTATTGTCCTGCGAGGCGTTGAGACCACACTCCTCGAAGTATGTGGTATTTGAATGGTATCTACAGGCGTTGCTGCGACAAGATTTTAATTATAGAAATTGTTGCTAATTATTGCAGCTAGAGAAAAGCCTCTTTAACTAAGACATACATTATTGATGGTAATCCCTAATGTGTATGGAATAGGTTAATAAATTGAAATAATTAATGATTGTTTGGGGGTAAAGATAATGTAGTGACGACAAATTTAAATTCTACTTTAATGTCTAGAACAGATCAAATATAGTTATACAAACTACAGCTCTACTTTAAACGCTTTATCATTCTACCCTAACTACAGCTTAAATCTATTCTAAATCAATTTTAATCACAAACCTTTAAATATTTACACAAACTTTGATTAAGCCTAGAATTCCTCCTACTCTTTCTCTAACTGTAGCCCTACTTCACACACTGAGAAAACTGGAACTCTACTCGAACTTGAAGTAACTATAACTCTTATGTAGGGTTCATATAACTAAAGCGTCTGACGATTGAGTGAAATTTACATGTAATTTGTTTTTGTTACTATAATAAAACACATATAAATTTCACTCAATCGTCAGCCGCTTGAGTTATATAAACCCTACATTAATATGAACAGTACATTAAACTCTACACCAACAATACTCAAATATCACTCAAATATCATCAAAACACGGGTCGGCGCAAAGAGAACAGAAAAAAAAATAGTCGGCAGAGTTGCCGTTTTTTAATACTATTAACTAAAATAGGTATTTTTTGCAATGTGTAGTTCTAACGTGTTAACAAGAAAAAGTTTTCTACTTCATTTTTTTTTTTAAATATTTTTATCAAAAATTTGTCAATAGAAAATTTTCTTAAAAAATTTTTCTATAGAAAATTTTTTTATCAAAAATTTTTCTATAGAAAAATGTTTTATCAAAAATTTTTCTGTAGAAAATTTTTTTATCAAAAATTTTTCCACAGAAATTTTTTTTATCAAAAATTATTCTATAGAATAATTTTTTAAAAAAAATTTTCAATAGAAATTTTTCTAAAGAAAAATCTTTTATCAAAAATTTTTCTGTAGAAAATTTTTTTATCAAAAATTTTACTACAGAAATTTTTTTTATCAAAAATTTTTCTATAGAATATTTTTTTTTAAAAAACTTTTCAATAGAAAATTTTTTTATCAAATTTTTTTATTAAAAATTTTTCTATAGAAAATTTTTTTATCAAAAATTTTTCTATAGAAAATTTTTTTATCAAAAATTTTTCTATAGAAAATTTTTTGATCAAAAAATTTTCTATAGAAAATTGTTTTATCAATACTTTTCTATAGAAAATTTTTTTATCAAAAATTTTTCTGTACAAAATTTTTTTATCAAAAATTTTTCTATAGAAAATTTTTTTATCAAATATTTTTCTATAGAAAATTTTTTTATCAAAAATTTTTCTATAGAAAATTTTTTTATCAAAATTTTTTTATCAAAAATTTTTCTATAGAAAATTTTTTTATCAAAAATTTTTCCATAAAAAAATTTTTTATCAAAAATTTTTCTTTAGAAAATTTTTTTATTAAAAATATTCCTATAAATTTTTCTATAAATTTTTTTTTCAAAATTTTTTCTATAGAAAATATTTTTATCAAAAATTATAAACCCAAAAATTTAAATGAAAATAAAAAATCAAAATTTATCTTGATTTTTATAAAAAATGTAATCCTTTATTAAAAGCAATGTAGCAACGCGTGCTCTGTCAATTGCTTTAGAATTCAGATTAATTTAGTTCTTAAAATTAACTCAGCTTATATACTTTTTCACTGTGGGAATGTTTTTTAAGAATTTTAAATGTAAGTTGATTTTCTTAAAATTATTTATTGTTTCCCACAGCGGCGAATGTTTTGGTGTAACTCAATACGCGTGGCCAGTTTAAGGTAAGCAAATTAACTCCACACGGGAATCTTAATTGTGCCACGTTGATAAATTTTTAAGTGACACTTGACACTCTTTTGGCTGTTTTATGAAAGCCTTTAAAATGATTAATTCTTTCATGTTGGTGTGGTTTAAAAGAATGAAATCATATTATGCTACAAAATTTTTCTATACAAAATTTTTTTTTTTTAATTTTTTAACAAATTTTTTTTTCAAAAATTTTTCTATAAAACATTTTTTTATCTATAGAAAATTTTCTTACAAAAATTTTCTATCAAAAATTTTTCTATAGAAAATTTTTTATCAAAAATTTTTCTATTGAAAATTTTTTTGTGGAAAAATTTTTATCAATATTTTTTTGTGGAAAATTTTTTATATAGAAAAATTCTATAAAAATTTTTTTATCAAAAATTTTTCTATAGAAATTTTTTTATCAAAAATATTTCTATGAAAATTTTTGTATCAAAAAGTTTTCTATAGAAAATTTTTTGGATCGAAAATATCTTAAAAAAATACAAAAATTTAAAATTGTTTAAAATTAGAATTTATTTCTGTTTTGAAAAATATTCCCAACAAAATTTACAAAAATATTCCTAGTGATTACAAAAATAATAGTGTCGTGGCAACAATGTTCGAGATTATATTTCTTTGTTGTCTCGAACCACGTATTTTGTTGCTGTAAATTGGATTTTGATTTGTTTCTTGTCTATTTTGTTTTTGTCTTTTCTTTAACAAAGCGGAAAAAAATAACTCTGCTTACATCCAAATCCCAACTGAATAATTTTAATACTCATTTTCAAGAAATTTATTAATGATTGAGGTATTTACGAAAATTAAAAAAATTTATCGGCTACTGGTGGTATGGGATGCCTACCTACTCTTGACCTTCACTGTTTAAATATAATAAAAAAATCTGTTTAAGGAGCTAATGATTCAAAATCACTCAAAATGCATCAATCATGGAAGTCGTACTGTATTGAAATTCAGCTAAAGCTGCACTCAAAATTTACTCAAAATGTTAAACTCAAAAGTTTTATCAACCTGAACTCAAAGTAACAAACACTCAACTCAAAATCTTTAGAGAATATCTACACTCAAGCTCTGATGCCTTTACAATTTTCAATTTTTTAACGCCCGTCGCTTTGATTGCGTTTCACTTCATTTGTGTAGTTTTCAAATCAAATGCAATTCGTGCTGTAAAAAGGACCAAAACATTTACATGTTACTTGTGCTTTAAATATTCTGACTTTTATTTATTTTTTTAGTTTAAAGGGTGAATCGCATTTTCAGTTTTGCCAGAAACAAAAAGAAAAATGCGGACACTTAAACTTAAATACATATGCACATGCAAAACACTCAGACAATGCTACAAAGATTGCCAAATGATTGGAAAATTGAAAGATATAGCAAAGCTGTTGCATGTGTTAAGGAGTAAGTGCAGCAATAGCACTAAGGCAAACAGTAGCTAAAAACAATTACTTTCATCTTAAATATTACTGAAAATATTTCAGATTTCTAGAATCCATTAAAAAAATCATGTTGCATGCAAATGTTCCTAAATACCGGCCACGTGGTTCATGGTTAATGCATATTAACATATGTCATGAAAAGAAAACCGATAAGACGAATCATTTTTCAAAATAGAAAAAAAATGGCTTTAACTTGCAAGGATACATTTATCACAAGAATTTTGTAAATATACAAAACATTTGTAAAAGCTAATTGAATTCGGAGGAAGAGGCACTCATTAACGACATTCATCATTTGGTTGAAAAATTGTTAGCTAAAGAAAATATCTATAGAGTTCCATACAAACAAACAATTTAATTTTTATAAAAAATTTCTAAAATTTTTTAAAAATTTACTATTTATAGAAAATTTTTCTTAAATTTACTATTAATTGGAAATTTTTCGAAAATTGACTATTTATAGAAAATTTTTCGAAAATTGACTATTTATAGGAAATTTTTCAAAAATTTACTATTTATAGGAAATTTTTCAAAAATTTACTATTTATAGAAAATTTTTCGAAAATTGACTTTTTATAGGAAATTTTTCGAAAATTGACTTTTTATAGGAAATTTTTCGAAAATTGACTATTTATAAGAAATTTTTCGAAAATTGACTATTTATAGGAAATTTTTCGAAAATTGACTATTTATAAGAAATTTTTCGAAAATTGACTTTTTATAGGAAATTTTTCGAAAATTTACTATTTATAAGAAATTTTTCGAAAATTTATTATTTATAGGAAATTTTTCGCAAATTGACTATTTATAGGAAATTTTTCGAAAAGTTATTATTTATAGGAAATTTTTCGAAAATTGACTATTTATAGGAAATTTTTCGAAAATTGACTATTTAAAGGAAATTTTTCGAAAATTGACTATTTATAGGAAATTTTTCGAAAATTGACTATTTATAGGAAATTTTTCGAAAATTGACTATTTATAGGAAATTTTTCGAAAATTGACTATTTATAGGAAATTTTTCGAAAATTGACTATTTATAGGAAATTTTTCGAAAATTGACTATTTATAGGAAATTTTTCGAAAATTGACTATTTATAGGAAATTTTTCGAAAATTGACTATTTATAGGAAATTTTTCGAAAATTTACTATTTATAGGAAATTTTTCGAAAATTTACTATTTATAGGAAATTTTTCGAAAATTTACTATTTATAGGAAATTTTTCGAAAATTTACTATTTATAGGAAATTTTTCGAAAATTGACTATTTATAGGAAATTTTTCGAAAATTGACTATTTATAGGAAATTTTTCGAAAATTGACTATTTATAGGAAATTTTTCGAACATTGACTATTTATAGGGAATTTTTCGAAAATTGACTTTTTATAGAAAATTTTTCGAAAATTGACTATTTATAGGAAATTTTTCGAAAATTGACTATTTATAGGAAATTTTTCGAAAATTGACTATTTATAGGAAATTTTTCCAAAAATTACTATTTATAGGAAAGTTATGTAAGTTATGACACTTTTTATGTAAATAAGTGAAGTTTGTATTTATCTGTTGTAGATAAAAATGATATTGTATCAAATAGAAGCGATTGCAACTGTTCTTGCAATGACTTATGATATCTTGCTATGAATATGTAGTTAGTAAGTCTTTATGTTATTGCCAGTGTAGACATAAAGCTGATGTACTCCACATTAATCCTCTGGTTGCCAAGGCAACAGAGCCGGTTGGTTTGGTTGCCTTAGCATTGTTTATTTTTTATAATAAATATAAAAAATCAACAAAAATAAAGACGAACAGAATTAACTGAAAAGAACTGAACTGAACATACTCAACTCCAGTGATTGACATTTCAATTTCGTAAAACTAAAGTCAACATTGTTTCAAAAATAAACTGTCAATAGGAAAAGAAAATCATTTAAAGAACAAAAATATATTTTTTTGTATTAGAAAACAAAAAGTTATTAAAAATACCAAAAACCAAAAGAGTATCTTATTGAAATCAAATATTTAAAGACCAGCGCAATTTATCAAAACAAAAGAGCAGTAACAGCAGCAGAATTATGAAGAAAGTCGTAAAGACACAGCCGGAGCAACGACCATTTTGCAAACCACAGAGACGTCAAAAAATCATTAATCGTCCTGCTGAGAATGAACTTTGTAAAACAGAACGTAAAACTTTAGTGGCTGCTCAGCTGAAACCGCGACCTTTGGTCGATTGTCCTTTTTATACGTTAGAATATAAATTTGATGAATTACCACTGGATCCGGTGAAAGAGTTTATCATTGAGAAAATATGTACGAATATCAATATAAATCATTTGCCATTTCTTTTAGTTTTTTTTTTTTTTTTCTTTATTCCTTTAATATCAACTTTTATTTTCTAATATCAGCTCATATGCAATCGAATGCTTTTACTGGACGCTGTAACAAAGAATTGGATTTTCATTTATATGATATGGAAAATGTTTCAGTGAAAGATGATTCTGTACCCGACGAGTCAGATAGTGTCAATTTGGAGGAATTGGAATTGGATGATATTGTCATGCCAGCAAAATTTGAAATGCTTCGTGACAAAAAAATACATTTTTATGGTTTCGATGGTAAGTGATAGGTTTTTAGTAAATTTTCGAAATATTTTCTATAAATAGTCAACTTTCCAAAAATTTCTTATAAATGGTAAATTTTCGAAAAATTTCCTATAAATAGTCAATTTTCGAAAAATTTCCTTTAAATAGTAAATTTTCGGAAAATTTCCTATAAATAGTCAATTTTCGAAAAATTTCCTTTAAATAGTAAATTTTCGGAAAATTTCCTATAAATAGTCAATTTTCAAAAAGTTTCCTATAAATAGTCAATTTTCGAAAAATTTCCTATAAATAGTAAATTTTCAAAAAATTTCCTATAATAGTCAATTTTCGAAAAATTTCCTATAAATAGTCGATTTTCGAAAAATTTCCTATAAATAGTCAATTTTCTGAAAATTTCTTATAAATAGTCAATTTTCGAAAAATTTCCTATAAATAGTCAACTTTCGAAAAATTTCTTAAAAAAAGTCAATTTTTGAAAAATTTCTTATTAATAGTCAATTTTCGAAAAATTTCCTATAAATAGTCAATTTTCGAGAAATTTCCTATAAATAGTCAATTTTCGAAAAATTTCCTATAAATAGTCAATTTTCGAAAAATTTCCTATAAATAGTCAATGTTCGAAAAATTTCCTATAAACAGTCAATTTTCGAAAAATTTCTTATAAATAGTCAATTTTCGGAAAATTTCCCAAAAAAAAGTCAAGTTTCGAAAAATTTCCTATAGTCAATTTTCGAAAAATTTCCTATAAATAGTCAATTTTCGAAAAATTTCCTATAAATAGTCAATTTTCGAAATATTTCCTATAAATAGTCAATTTTGGAAAAATTTCCTATAAATAGTCAATTTTCGAAAAATTTCCTATAAATAGTCAATTTTCTGAAAATTTCTTATAAATAGTCAATTTTCGAAAAATTTCCTATAAATAGTCAATTTTCGAAAAATTTCCTATAAATAGTCAATTTTCGAAAAATTTCCTATAAACAGTCAATTTTCGAAAAATTTCTTATAAATAGTCAATTTTCGGAAAATTTCCTAAAAAAAAATCAAGTTTCGAAAAATTTCCTATAGTCAATTTTCGAAAAATTTCCTATAAATAGTCAATTTTCGAAAAATTTCCTATAAATAGTCAATTTTCGAAAAATTTCCTATAAATAGTCAATTTTCGAAAAATTTCCTATAAATAGTCAATTTTGGAAAAATTTCCTATAAATAGTCAATTTTCGAAAAATTTTCTATAAATAGTCAATTTTCGAAAAATTTCCTATAAATAGTCAATTTTCGAAAAATTTCCTATAAATAGTCAATTTTCGAAAAATTTCCTATAAATAGTCAATTTTCGAAAAATTTCCTATAAATAGTCAATTTTCGAAAAATTTCCTATAAATAGTAAATTTTCGAAAAATTTCCTAAAAATAGTCAATTTTCGAAAAATTTCCAATAAATAGTCAATTTTCTAAAAAAATTTTATTAATAGTCAATTTTTGAAAAATTTCCTACAAATAGTCAATTTATGAAAAATTTCCTATTAATAGTCAATTTTTGAAAAATTTCCTATAAATAGTCAATTTTTGAAAAAAATCCTATAAATAGTCAATTTTTGAAAAATTTCCTATAAATAGTCAATTTCTGAAAAAATTCCTATAAATAGTCAATTTTTGGAAAAATTCCTATAAATAGTTTTCGAAAAATTTCCTAAAAATAGTATATTTTCAAAAAATTTCCAATAAATAGTCAATTTTCGAAAAATTTCCTAAAAATAGTCAATCTTCGAAAAATTTCCTATAAATAGTCAATTTTTTAAAAATTTCCTATAAATAGTCAATTTTCGAAAAATTTCCTTTAAATAGTCAATTTTCGGAAAATTTCCTATAAATAGTCAATTTTCAAAAAATTTCCTATTAATAGTCAATCTTTGAAAATTTTCCTATAAATTGTCAATTTTCGAAAAATTTCCTATAGTCAATTTTCAAAAAAATTCCTATAAATAGTCAATTTTCGAAAAATTTCCTATAAATAGTAAATTTCCTATAAATAGTCAATTTTCGAAAAATTTCCTGTAAATAGTCAATTTTCGAAAAATTTCCTATAAATAGTAAATTTTCGAAAAATTTCCTAGAAATAGTCAATTTTCGAAAAATATCCAATAAATAGTCAATTTTCTAAAAAATTTTATTAATAGTCAATTTTTGAAAAATTTCCTATAAATAGTCAATTTTTAAAAAAATTTCCTATAAATAGTCAATTTTTGAAAAATTTCCTATAAATAGTCAATTTTCGAAAAATTTCCTATAAATAGTCAATTTTTGAAAAAAATCCTATAAATAGTCAATTTTTGAAAAATTTCCTATAAATAGTCAATTTCTGAAAAAATTCCTATAAATAGTCAATTTTTGGAAAAATTCCTATAAATAGTTTTCGAAAAATTTCCTAAAAATAGTCAATTTTCAAAAAATTTCCAATAAATAGTCAATTTTCGAAAAATTTCCTAAAAATAGTCAACCTTCGAAAAATTTCCTATAAATAGTCAATTTTTTAAAAATTTCCTATAAATAGTCAATTTTCGAAAAATTTCCTTTAAATAGTCAATTTTCGGAAAATTTCCTATAAATAGTCAATTTTCAAAAAATTTCCTATTAATAGTCAATCTTTGAAAATTTTCCTATAAATTGTCAATTTTCGAAAAATTTCCTATAGTCAATTTTTCAAAAATATTCCTATAAATAGTCAATTTTCGAAAAATTTCCTATAAATAGTAAATTTCCTATAAATAGTCAATTTTCGAAAAATTTCCTGTAAATAGTCAATTTTCGAAAAATTTCCTATAAATAGTAAATTTTCGAAAAATTTCCTAGAAATAGTCAATTTTCGAAAAATATCCAATAAATAGTCAATTTCTAAAAAAATTTTATTAATAGTCAATTTTTGAAAAATTTCCTATAAATAGTCAATTTTTAAAAAAATTTCCTATAAATAGTCAATTTTTGAAAAATTTCCTATAAATAGTCAATTTTTGAAAAATTTCCTATAAATAGTCAATTTTTTGGAAAAATTCCTATAAATAGTTTCGAAAATTTCCTAAAAATAGTCAATTT